>JAGFBZ010002230.1:37500-194956 GCA_018398805.1 Hirundichthys speculiger | reverse complement strand
GGAGGTGACGCTGGGATGACATTATATAGACAGGTGGAGGTCAACGCTGGGATGACGTCTATATAGACAGGTGGAGGTCAATGCTGGGATGACGTCTATATAGACAGGTGGAGGTCAACGCTGGGATGACGTCTATATAGACAGGGAGGTAAACGCTGGGATATATAGACAGGTGGAGGTGGAGGTCAACGCTGGGATGACGTCTATATAGACAGGTGGAGGTCAACGCTGGGATGACGTCTATATAGACAGGTGGAGGTCAACGCTGGGATGACGTCTATATAGACAGGTGGAGGTCAACGCTGGGATGACGTCTATATAGACAGGTGGAGGTCAACGCTGGGATGGGATGACATCTATATAGACAGGTGGAGGTCAACGCTGGGATGACATCTATATAGACAGGTGGAGGTCAACGCTGGGATGACGTCTATATAGACAGGTGGAGGTAAACGCTGGGATGGTCAGAGGGTTGAACGGCAGGTTAGTATGTAATTCTGGAAACTGGACTGAAAACAGATACAGAATATAGAACATTATCACTGCGCTACATAAAGCTACATTTACAACGACTGTTCTAGACTGAATTTGACAGTTGTTTGGGTCGTCATTCCTGAGCAGACGAGGCTACCTGGAGACTGTCGACCATGACATGTGTGGAGGCAGACCTCAAATCCCTCCAGGCTTCCTCCGGTTATTCCAGTAGACGCAGACACGATCACTCGCCTCACAGTCAGCGCTGATCTGTTTTTGCTGAATTGACTGCAACGTAGCTGGGAATCCCTTCCCTGTTTTGTCCTCATCCTCACGCTAAGTCGGCACCTTCTGAATCAGTAGGAGTTTGCATAGTTGCTTTCAAAACCAGATGTTACATATCTTGCAAAAGACCCAAATGCAGCCATAACGGCTGGCTTTGTCTGATTCTGCCACCTGGTGGACCCCATTTTCATGGTACTTGGTTTTTCCCCTATTGTAGATATTTTATTTATTAATAGGGCTGGGCAAGTTAACGAGTTATTATCGCGTTAACGCATTAATTTATTAACGCCGATATTTATTTTATCGCGTGTTAACGCATGTTGCTCACATGCTTTTGTTTTGAAAAGTCTGTTACTGGCTGCTACAGAACCGGAAGATAATTGGCAGGTAAACATGCGGAAAAGCTAAAACAGACATGGAGAACGGTAAAAATCCATGAACTTTACAGTTCAGGTAGCAATTCAGGTAGCAATATTAACAATTCTGTCTAAAAAAACAATTCTGGACTGCAACAAAACTTTCTCGTCATTCCTCCATGTTCCATCAGATCTGCTCCATGTGTTCACTGTCCTGCTGTTCTCTAGCTGGTTACTGCAGTGCAGCTCCATCTAGTGGCACAGATGTGCCACTAGATTGAAATTTTTTTTTAACTTTTAGACTTTGAGAAGTCTAAAATTGAAATATAAAAAAACAGGCATTTTTTTGTGTTAGATTAAAAAACAAAAAAATGTAATAAAAGGTAATTTTTTAATTTTTGATTGACAATTGAAAATGATACACAGATTGATAAAGTTACTGAACTTTAACGTGGACATTTTCATTTTAAAGTTCTCCCAGACGGAGGATTCAACAGAAACAAGGTTATTTGTAACAACTGACAAGTTAAACTCCCCGTTAAAAGTTTCTGCTGTTACCTCAGAAATTACCTGTTTTAATGTTCTGATTGTGCTGAGCCACAATCATTTTATTGGATTTTGTTTGTAGACTTATTTTTATTTTTTATATAAACAGGATGACATTAATGCCCTGGCAGTGGCAATAAGATTTATTTTATATTACATTTTTTAAGATGAGATTTACACTAAATATGTGTTACTGACAAGTGCTGATGTTAAAAGTGTTTGAACAACAAATGTAATGGAACTTTAGTTCATATGGCAGCAGAACATTTCAATAAAAGTGCATTTTACACTACTTTTGAATTCATTATTTGATTTTGCGCATACAATGCGATTAATCGTGATTAATCAGGGAAATAATGCGATTAATCGTGATTAAAAATTTTAATCGTTGCCCAGCCCTATTTATTAATTTTACCCTCAAAACAGCAGGCAGAACTCCTGTTTGAAGCAGCGTTGGTCAACATTTGGAAACGCCAGTCGGCGCACCAATGGGCGTTCAGAAACACCAATGCCAACGACCTTCATAAAGACTGGAGATGATACCACACTGGTCTGAAGGAAAAAAAAACTGTTATCTGTGTGGTCAGAGACGGATATAAGGAGTCACAAGTCTGAGTATTCATAGTAACCGGTCCCAAGGCTGGATAAATGGGAGGACTGTGTCAGGAAGGGCATCAGACATAAAAACCTATCCCAAATCAATATTCAGAGCACCACTATTGGCTGTGGAGATCCCTGAAACAGAAAAGCAGAGAGGTCGCTTCCTTGCTTGCTCTCGGCACCCACCCTTAGCATATTAGCAAAGGGTAATCACACGAAAAAAAAAGAAAAAAAAAGTCCAAGCAACACAACCCCATCCATTCATCATCTATACCCGCTCGTTCCTGTTCAGGGTCACGAGGATCTGCTGAAGCTCATCCTCGCTGTCTTCAGGCAAAGTGGCAGAAGGTCTTCCCGGGACAAGTCTCAGTCCACCACCGGGCCAACAAACAACCACTCACTTCTAGGATCAATTCAGAATCATCATTTTCCCTAAAATGAATGGTTTTGGACTGTGGGAGGAGGCGGCGCAGCCGACCGCCGAGCCACCGAGCTGTCAACTGTGCAAGCCGTCTGTTTTTAAAAGTACACTTCAGTCTTTAGAAAAGGGTGAAATGTACTTTTTGATGGAGACGCGAACTAACCATCAAAGTAAGTGCTTTACAGCGACCTTGCATCTAAACAAGGCACATCATATCTCTGCAATTCAGCCTCAGAAGAGGTGTTGCACGTGTCAAGACGATCAAGCCGGCCTTGGCTGTAAAATGCTAATAATGGAATGGCTTAGACTATCGCCTGGAAGGAGATTAGAGTCCAAGGCTAAAGCCAGGAGAAAGGCTGGTAACATTTGATAAAGACAAAGTGGAGAAAGGCAAGGTAACTTAAGGAGTAGAAGGTAAAAGAGGGATATCTCAGGATTGTAAGGAATGGTGAAAAGCCAGGAATTGTTCAAGTAGTAAGACTAAACTACTCTTATCACTCCGGAGGAATTTAAGGCCTTTTAAAAGATCCTCACAAACAGCCACACTGGAAATATTTTGATTGCTATTGACGGACGGCTTTAAAAATTAACTTCCACCTTCTAATTGGCGCTTGTCTGATTGGGATGATGCTTTGAAGATAGCGGGAGCTTCCAAAATGAATTTCTCTTTCATTATCTATAATCTGTTCCCATGCCTGAGATGCCGGTTCGGTTTGAGCTAAATCTGGCTATCAGAGAAACAGGCAAGGAAAAAAAAAGGAAAAAAAAAAGTGAAAAGTGCAAATGAGAGAGATGGAAACTGCAAAAAAAGATTAAAATGTCCGCTCGTCTCAGAGGCCAACTGCGTTTCCCTCTCGCCGTTTCTGTCTCCGTCTCTTTCCCTCTCTGGTTCCGGCGCTGACCTCGCTCATTAAAGCTGATTAAAACTTTTCCAGCGAGCGCTGTTTGCCCTCAGAAGACGATAACCTCTACAAGGCTGCTACATAAAAGAATAATAGCCGACTACAAAAGAGGGTTGGACAAAGAAGAAACACCCCCTTTCGCCCGGGCCCCGCAAAGCCCCAATTGGAACATTTTAGAAAATTAATGAAATTTTAGATCAAATGAATTATAAATTAAGGAGCAGGAGGGAGAGAGGGAGAAAGAAAAAAGATGAATAAGTCATAAGAAAATGTACTCTTGCTATCAAACTGTAGGAACATGTTATCCTCCACGAGGCTTGCAGAAACAGGGTCAGGTTCAAGCCATGCGGATTGGGGGAGAAAACAAAGGTTCCCGCTCAGCTCGGCTTTGAAGATAATTGTAGAAACCGTACTTGAAAGGAGACTCTGGCCCCGGCCCCAGCTGAGAAATCTCCACTCCGACTCGCTCGCTGTTGTTTGTTTTATGTTTTTGTTGTTTTGCTGCTGCTGTTTTTTTAGGCCGACTCGTAGTTGGGGATTTGCCACACGTGGGAAATGCGCCTTTCAACAAAAGTCAGATCAAATGCTCAGCACTGGCTGAATGTGCCACCCTTTGGCTTTGGCTCGTTCTCTCTGACTAATGAAATCCATTTTTAAATGCTTTTAAATATAAATAAAAAGGGAAGCGGCGGCGGGGCGCTCTCTTGACTGGCTCGTGCGAAAGCTGGAAGTGGTGGAGGACTTGCGGTTTCCTCCCCTTTTGTTTCCCGCTCCGAACGCGAGCCGGCGGACGACGCGCGCGAGATAGGACGTTCCGTCGTGTTCACGTTGGTTTGCCCCTGAAAAATTCATTTAAAAAGCGAGAGCTCGGCCCGGGCCAGCTGTCATTCAAGCGTCGTTAAAGTCTAAGGTTGGATGTTGTAAAAGTGTTGGTTGTAGTGTTTAACAACAGCACGCCCTATATAACGCACACACTGAAAGCCGGCCACACACACTGACACAGCTGAGGGGAGTTAAATGGATCATTAGCACTGAGCCGAGGAGGCACTCGACCCTTCTCCAGCAGGGGTCAGAGGTCACAGCCTTCAGGAAACAGACTGATCTGTGATCAAAGGCCGGTCAACCCTGCTGAGTTCATTCACTTTTACAAGCTACTAAAGTGTGTACATGTTTGTGTGTGTTTTGTGTTGCGAGGACTTTCAGCAGTAATCGTTAAATACCCATCCATTGGGTATATCTCTGTGTTGAAATGTTTTTTTTTTTTTTTACTCATTCTGCATCCTTATATCAACTCAAAATCAAGTAGTGTCTTACTTCTATTAATTTTAGAGATTAATGACCATCAGTCAACAGTAGCAGAGGACCATCAGCCCCCTCAGTTTCATCTCTGCTTCACTGACTGAATATGTACTAAATATCTCCAGTGAGCTTTATTCCTTGGAAGCTGTTTTTTTCCCATAATTCAGATCGCACCGGCAGTTTAAAGGGTCTGATTCTGACACTTAATTCCAGAACTTTACACCCAAGTAAAACGTGTTTGTACGCTTCCCATGTTACTGGACTCCAGTCTCAAACACAGACGTACACCAACAAGCAACAACATGTGGTCGCAAGAGTCTCAGAGCCCTTTGCAAAATGTCTCTATACTGCTTTACTCATCTCTTTAATTCTCTCAGAAGTTCGTAATTTCTGAAGATTACCTAAAAATTAGGGCTGGGAAACGATTAAAATTTTTTAATCGCGATTAATCGCATAATTTCCCTGATTAATCGCATCGTATACGCAAAATCAAATAATGAATTCAAAGGTAGTGTAAAAGTCACTTTTATTTAAATGTTCTGCTGCCATATGAACTAAAGTGTCATAACATTTGTCATTCATTCTTTCCATTATCAATTGTCAATAAAATATTTTTAAAAAATTAAAAAGTGACATTTTTTTTTTATGTTTTTCGATTTTTAATCTAACACAAAAAAAAAATGAAAAAATGCCTCTTTTTTTATATTTCAATTTTAGACTTGGATCAAAAATACGAATGAAAAAAACAGGCAACAGAACTGAATTTGTTTTATAATGGAGGACTGGACTGGACTTTCTGTTGTCATTACACATCTGTGCCACTAGATGGAGCCGCACTGCAGTAACCAGCTAGAGAACAGCAGGACAGTGAACACATGGAGCAGATCTGATGGAACATGGAGGAATGACGAGAAAGTTTTGTTGCAGTCCAGAATTTTATTTTAGGCAGAATTGTTAATATTGCTACCTGAGTTGCTACCCGAACTGTGACGTTCACAGATTTTTACTGTTCTCCATGTCTGTTTTAGCTTTTCTTATGTTTACTGTTTTCCCGGTTCTGCAGCGGCCAGAAACAGACTTTTCAAAACAATAAATTAATGCGTTAATGCGATAATAATGCATTAACTTGCCCAGTCCTAGTTTGTACGCTTCCCACATGCTGGACTCCAGTCTCAAACACAGACGTGCACCAACAAGCACGACATGTGGTTGCAAGAGTCTGAGAGCCCTTTGGAAAATGCCTGTACTGCTTTACTCGTCTCCTTAATTCTCTCAAACTAGGGATGCACATTTTGGATTTATTTCTATGACCTTTAACCGACGCCCTTTAACGATTAATTACCGTTAACCGATAAGTCCGGGAGGGTCGGCTGCCGCGATGTTGCGCACGTTGTCGTGGACGCATGCGGACACTTCCCCGTTGTATACTCTCGCGGCAATGTGTCGCCGTCAACTTGTCACAGAGATGCCGCCGTCACTTTTGATTTATACTAGCGCGTCTCTGCTATGTTATTCCACGTCACGACGCAAGACTACAATTACAAACTAGCTAAACTTACTAAAACTTATCTCTTGTGTTTTTCCACTTCCTCACCGTCTCGGCCGTATCCAGACCCACATTCATCGCAATCTCCCTCCATGAATTACTAGAATATGTGCTGTCTTTGTAGCATGGAGAACAAGAATCGTACAGATGTGGGTACTTCCTCATTTTTTTGATGACGCGTGCTCTTTTCCACGCGGATGTAGAATTGACCAATCAGAGGCCTGTTGCACCTGTCAACACGCCCCCATGAGTTGATTGAATTACGTAGCTTAAAAACAAAATTGACCGTTAGTATTAATCGGTTAGAGCTACTGTTATCGGTTAACGGTTAAACGGTTAACCATGTACATCCCTATCTCAAACGTTTCTAATTTCTTAAGATTAACGAAAAAGCTTTCATAGTTTTTGACACTTGACATTGACACTACCGCCACCAGGTGGTATGGAGAGGTAGTTTGCTAAGTCAGTGGATCCTACCAGGTCCGCCACTGGAAATGGAGCCACAACGTTTGAAAGGTTCAATTCCAGCCTTCAAGATTTTACAGCAGTCCCCATTTCATGAAACCTACCTGCTGTTCACATAAAACATATTAAACAATTATTGCCAAAAACAATAAGACTCTCTTTTTTTCAGTTAGCACCTGCCAGCAGCTTCAGAGTGATTATCTCTTCCTTATCTTTCCCTCAAATGCAGCTAGAAATAAGCGGACGAATACTTCCAAAAGCCCAATCAACAGTGTCCTGTTTTCCGTGTGATTTCAAACATGGCAGCTTCACCAGCTAAATAACACGTCAGCAGCAGTCATGTTTCACAGTCGTTCAGCCGTCAGTTAGCGTCGTCCCAACAAAAGTGCAGCAGCTCATTTCAGAACTGTCCCGGATTTAACCTTTTGCTCTGCTCTGCTCTGCTAAAAATATGTGCCAAGTTTATTCTGGTGCTCGGTTGCATCACTTTGCACACAGCGCAGTGAGCTGGCAGGCAGGAAGTCAAACACAAGAATTACGATTACGAAGAAGATCTGAATGGTTTTCAAAATAAAACACCAGGAGGGGACTCTGACTTGCACGGCACGGCAATGTTACTTGAGCCTGTTGGAGGACACTGGGAGGAACGGGAAAGAAGTCTCAGGATGATAGAGGTTCACTTACAGGTTGAAATCATTTTTTTTTTTTGCATTTGGGCCTTTATGACAAAATCAAACCTCTTTGATGTTGTTGCAGGTCTTTAGTTTAGTTTTATCCAGTTCAAACTGTTTTGCTTTGTAATAATGATCAACAACCAATAGAAGCGTTTTTTATTGGTCGTCTGCAGCGTTGTACCTGAACGCGTTCATTGAACGAAAGTTCACAAACTAGTTCATATTTTTCGTGAACGTGAACTGAGCACGCTCTCTTTCTCCTTCACCAGCGGGGGGCGTGAACGAGTTCATTTGGGCAGTTGTGAACGACGCTCTTTCAAAGTTCACGCACGGTCAAAACCGTTCCAGGTTTCCAGTGAACCCCATGTAAAATCCACCACAAACGAGCCTGATATGTATCTGAGGAAATCAATCAAACATGGCAACACGGCTGTCGCTGCTGTCACGCTAACTATTGCGTTATCAAAAGTTTAAATTTTACAAAAGAAGCAGGAAGATGAGAGCTACAGTTACCCAGAGCTGGAGGAACGACCCGACTCCCGGGGGGGATTGAAATATTGAAATGGAGGGAAAAAACATTTGCACCTTAAGGACCTGTTTTTGTCTTATAATAAAGACCATTTAGCAGCAAGTTTTTCCTCATATTTTTAATCTACTGTAGAGCAGTGATTCTCAAAGTGTGGGCCGCGGCCCCCTGGTGGGCCGTCGTGGTACTGCAGGTGGGCCGTGAGAGGTCATTAAAATTAAACAAATATGTTTTAAATCCCCGATCTTTTTTAAACATGTTTTTAATTACTGTAAAATATTCATGACATGATTAAAAAAAAAAACATTAAGAAGTAAGTAATAAAACAAAGCAGTTAAGTGTTATTCTACTGTCATCTTAACTTAATATGACAAGTGTCTCCTTATTTGTTGACCCCTTACATTAATATCGGATCATGGTTTCTTGTTCAGTTTGTATTGTTTCGGTGGGCTGTGGAGATTTTTAACATTTCAAATTGGGCCTTGGTATTCTAAAGTTTGGGAATATGGCTGCTGTAGAGAGAAGCTGAAACGGAAATTACAGTTTTACAGGCTGTCCCTTCAATGCTAATGTGATCCCTGGTTGGTTAAGGATTCAGAATTGGACCAATACTTTTTGACAGTTAAAATAGATAAAATAATTGCTGTTTGTGGTGGTGTAGTATATGGGCAGTGGTAATCACTTTGACAAATAATTGCTCGCAGCAACATTCAAAAAGAATAAAAAAAAAAGGACTAAAGATGAACTATTTAGTTCATTTTTTGAAATGATGAACTGAACTAGTTCATTTTAATTTCTGTGAACTATGAACTTAACTAGTTCGTGTAGAAAGTGAACTTGCCCACCACTGCCCAGTCTCTGCTCATCTGCTTCAGACTTTTAGAAATAGCAACCAGTGTCCAGTTGTCTTTTTTGGACTGCCTACTGCATTTGCAGACCGGTTACTGATACTAGTAGTGGATTAAAGGACAGAACCTGCAACGGACTGAAACTCAGATCCAGATCCGGACCGCTCGCTGCCTCCGTCACATTTCACATCTCGGCACACGAGGTAAACCAGGTTGTCCGCTAACCGCGTGTTTGGCGGTTTGATAAACAGATCCTCCGGTCCGCTCCAAACATCACGGCGGCTGCCAGAAACACCCTGGAGGGAAAAACCAATACAGTTGTTTGATTATCCACGTGCGGTCTCTGCTCCAGATTCTCAGTGAGGGAAGTGGACGGCAGCCAGAAGCTTTCAGGGACGTTAAAGGGAAGTAGCGGTAGCGAACGACCTCCCTGGACTCACGGGTACCTCTGTCAAAATCCCCCCGAGGCCGACGTGTTACTCCGCCGCTGGAGCCAATAACCTGCCCTTTAAACCGTCCGACTGCGTCTCTGTGACTGAATTGAATATTGTGTTTGTATTTCACTACTAAAGGAGGCCAAAGACAAGCTCTCCTCCACTTCCAACCCTCTCATAGGCGGAAAGATCACGAGAAGAAGAAAGAGAACTTAACAATAGATAACGCAACACGCGGCGCAGTCTTTCCCTACAATAGGCCGCTCACAGCTTGTTAGCGTACGCTCCTCAATAATTAATGTACTTCTCCCCGGCCGCTCTGCTACACGCCAGGCTTTGATATGAGGTTACTGCGCTCAGGGTCCCACCACAGGAGGGACACCTGCTCTAACAGCGGTGTTTCATGTCTGGCTGCTTTAAATGCCCACACAGGCCCCTGCCGCGGCCCTGGGTTACCCTGCAGGGGGCGGGGCTCTGATCAAGGTAAACGCCACTCTCCTTTTAAATTAACACTCAGCATTTCATTCCCTCCGCGCTTTCGAAATTACAATGTTTTCAGACTCTTAGCAAACGATGTGTTGCTGATGATGCCTTCGAAACGACACGACGTTCACTCACAAGCTGAATATTTCTGATTTTATTTTCTCTCCCAGGGAACAGAATAATAGTTTGTCACTGGAATCACTGCTGAACACAGATCCTGGAGTGGAACATTATTAGATGAGTTTAAACTGCTGGTAGGGACCAAAACGATGCGAATATAAGCAGTTTTGAGTCAGAACAGGAGAGACGTTTTCAGTGCTGTTGGCCCTCGAGGAAAGAAGCTACATCTGAATAAAGGACTGTTTCAAGACTCGAAAACTAGGGCTGGGCAAGTTAACGTGTTTTTATCGCGTTAACGCATTAATTAACACCGACATTTATTTTATCGCGCGTTAACGCATGTTGCTCTCATGCTTTTGTTTTGAAAAGTCTGTTACTGGTTGCTGCGGAACCAGAAGAGAATTGGCAGGTAAACAAGGAAAAGTTAAAACAGACATGGAGAACGGTAAAAATCTGTGAACTTTACAGTTCAGGTAGCAACTCAGGTAGAAATATTAACAATTCTGTCTGAAAAAAAAAATTCTGGACAACAACAAAACCTTTCGCGTCATTCCTCCATGTTCCATTCATATCCATATCTTACTATAGCTATAATGCAGCTCCATCTAGTATGTGTAATATACAGAAAGTCTATTCCTCGATTATAAAACAAATTCAGTTCTGTGGCCCGTTTTTTAATTTCGTATTTTTGTTCCAAGTGAAATAAAATTGAAATATAAAAAAAACAGGCATTTTTTCGAAAAAAATAAAATGTCACTTTTTATTTTTTTTAATTTTTGATTGACAATTGAAAATGGAAAGAATGAATGATACACAGATTGATAAAGTTACTGAACTTTAACATGGACATTTTCATTTTAAAGTTCTCCCAGACGGAGGATTCGACAGAAACAAGGTTATTTGTAACAACTGACAAGTTAAACTCCTCGTTAAAAGTTTCTGCTGTTACCTCAGAAATTACCTGTTTTAATGTTCTGATTGTGCTGAGCCACAATCATTTTGTTAGATTTTCTTTGGAGACTTTTATTTTTTGTTTTATAAATACAGGATGACATTAATACCCTGGCAGTGGCAATAAGCTTCATTTTATTTTACACCTTTTAAAGATGATAAGATGAGATTTACTCTAAATATGTGTTACTGACAAGTGCTGATGTTAAAAGTGTTTGAACAACAAATGTTATGGCACTTAATTCATATGGCAGCAGAACATTTAAATAAAAGTGAATTTTACACTACTTTTGAATTCATTATTTGATTTTGCGTATACAATGCAATTAATCGCGATTAAAAATTTTAATCGTTGCCCAGCCCTATCGAAAACACAATTCCACTTCAGTGATGGTGTGGATCAGATGCACCGAGGTCATCTAACTTTATTTGCGTGTACAGGAACATCCTTCCTGTCTGCTGCAACGTAAGTCTTTGCCTCTGCTTTTAATAATTATGACGAAACAGGCAAGCAGAAGTGCTGCATCTACTCACAGCACTTTCTGTGAAATCAATCGTTGACGTTCACAACCTGATATAATGTAGCAGCAAACAGGAAGGACCTTCCTCTTTATACACTTTTTGTGCACATAAAAAGTTTAAATGACCTTGGTTCATCAGCTGCAGGTACTTTGCTGCAAACTTGTTTTTCCGTTTGAACCCAGAAACGGCATCAGTTTCCAGTTTTGGCACAAAACCTGAGCAACATTTTGAAATGCTGCTCAAAGTCAATGACTGCAGCTCCGTTGTGTCATGCTGTGCACCGAAGTGGAGTTTCCTTCCAAGAATCGTGCTGATGGATGTCCTTTAATCTGATGGATTTCTGGGAGGTGACTGTCGATGGTAGAGCAGTGGATTTAAAGCTTCAGGATGAGTTACTGTATGTGGAGCGATAACTAGGGGTGCACGATAATTATAACAGGAAATTATGACGTCATTCCGATAAGTCCGATATCATGACGAATAGCCCCGATAACATATATATTTTTGTCAACACAGCAGTGCCTCACTCCCTCTGAACCTTGAATGACCGGCAGTGAATGCTATGTTTAAGTGATGTCGGCATAATCAGAAAAATGATTTCTAAGTAAGGAAAATCAAGAATACCCCCTCATGCCAGAAAACAACTCGTTAACTCGGTCATAATTTTGGTAGTTGCTGACTTGAATTGATATTTGCAGTATTTTCCCACAAGAAAAATTGAAAAGGCTGAAAGAACGACTAGCAAACGAGGAAACGGAGGAATTTTCGTTACACCTTGAATGCAGCTTTGCAGCACAGTGCTCTGAGAAAAAAAAACAATATGGCAGCGATTGTATGGAACTTCGTTCAAGTTTCAGAAGTAGATAGTTTGCTGGTTATTTGTTACAAATGCTCCTAGCAAAGGAGGGAAAATAGCACAAGCTTTAATACATCAAACCCGACCAGGCACCTGAAACATAACCATCACTTCCATTGAGTTTTGAAATCACGCTAACTTGAGCTAACATGAGCTAACATGAGCTAAAGTAAGCAAACCAGGAGCAAGGCGCCTGGACTGGTTTTGGTCCACATTGACTAGACAGCATCACCTGTTGCTGCAGACCTGTCGGCTGCACGTCCAGAGTTTGAGCTTCCCTGGTTTTTGAATCCGTCCGTTTATCTTTGCCTCATCTGAGAAGATCAGCAAGTCAAAACGCTCACATCAAGGCTGTAAAGACCCGCCGCATTTTACAGAAAATTACATCCTGTAAATGCTGCAACAAGCGAGCTCAGTCTGGAACAATGGCTGGCAGCAACCGCACTGGAAGTCACGGCACTTTACAAATTAGCAGATGGTGTTTTACAAATTAGCAGATGCCTTTTCCAGACCAACTTTCATCCGAGTGGTCAGCAGTTGCAGGGACTGATATATAGGCTGTGCATGTCTCACCGAGAGGCTCAGTGTTTACAGAGAGGACCGCATGTGTGCGTAGCGAGGCTAGATAAATACACTTTAATTCTCTTTCTGTGGCCTTGCACAATAGGTAGAGTTTTATGAGCGGGGGATCGCATACGTTTTTCACATTTAGGCATGATGTGCAGGCCGCAGAGACGTTTGCAGAACAATCCGCCGTTCTGTCTGAGACCCGCAACCTCGTTCTGTTCCTGGCGAAGGTATGCGGCTCCCCGAGGAAAGACCATCCATCCTTTAGGCTGCCGGAGCTCTTTATTGCTCACCAGGACCCTGGGAGCTCCCTTTCAGCTGCCGGCGCTCTATTGGATTGACCCGGAGCCCGTAAAGGATCTTAACCTTACACTTTTACGATGTATAAAAATCACAGACGCTTTGCCAACTGTGTGTGCAGTTTCAGCCACGGTGCTGCACAGTCTGCACCAACAACGAAACTGTTAGAGAACAATAACAAACAGACACCTAGAGCATGCTGGGAAACTACACCTGACATGCTGTAGCAATTATAGAGTAGCCAACGAAAGCTAGAGAGCACAGTGCTCTCATTTATTTGAGTCTCGGTTCAGGTCCTTGTATTTTAGACAGAACCACCACCACCCCTCAGTCCTGATCTGTTCCTTGTCTCAATTATAAAATGTCGTATTGGCATATATATGATCATCATCAGCATCAAGAAATCTGTAGCATTCATTAACCACGATTCATAGTGTTATAAAATACTTTTTCTCGAAAACGTCTTCAAACTTTGTTGGAAAAAACAATTTTTCTCATCGGTGCTATGACACCTGTCATTCCAACAGGTGCTGCAGCACGTATGCGTCGCCATGTCTTGTTCTCTCTAGAATTATTGATTTAAAAAATAAAAAACCCTCTGGATTGTTTAGACACAGTCTCCATGGGTTATTGTGGTGTTGATGTGCCAGTCGGAGCCCACTCATGGTGTTTTATTTTGAAAATCCACCAGCTTCCTGCCAGCTCGGTCTGCTATGTAAACTGATGCGATCCGACCAGAAAAGACTGGACGGGTGTTTGTCGGTCACTTCTGGGTGCCCCAGCTTCCTCCCAAGGTCCAACAACATGTCTGTCATTTTAACTGATGACTCTAAATTGACCCGTAAGCATCGCCCCCTCCCTAGATACTGTTGCTAGGTTGGACAATTTTGCTGCTCCTGCATCAAGGACTGTGTTAATTTGCTATTTTTCCGATGCGTGTCATCAGTATATATATTACACTAGAATAGCGCCATGGTGAATTATTGCTGGTGGGGACCTGCAACAGTGACTCGAGGTGTCCAGAACGTTTGGAGGGGACATTTTTCTTCCCTTTTTCAAGACAAAACAAACGCTGGAAAACTGCAGGCAGTAGGTTCAGTCATGTGTCCGTCCACAACTGAACGTGGGGAAAGTTACAAAACACACCTACATTTACTCAAAGGTAAGTTTACTTTGTTTATTAGATGATTGATTTAACCACCGTTTAGTAAAAGTAATAATACAATTCAGCAGGAGGGAGGGTGATGACTGAAAACATCTCTCTGTTAGCATTAGCTCTGGTCCATAGTGTCAATGACTTCTACACTATGGACCAGAGCTCGCTAGCCACCTATTTGCCTGCCTCATTGTCTACAAATATATATGGCTCTGGATATTTATTTTGTTAGGTATAAGGTGAGGCTTCTGATGTTAACATCACTGTATTAATCATCTTAATACTAGTGTCTCATGATAACATAGCCCTGGTGTGGGATAGACCTATGGACCAGAGCTAATGCTAACACCTCGAGTCAATGTTGCAGGTCCCCAGTAGCAATATTCCACCATGGCGTTATTGTAGTATAATGTGGGGGGCTGTAGCTGAGTTGGTAGAGCGGGTTGTTCAGTCACGGGAAGGTTGGCGGTTCGATCCCGGCTCCAACTGTCCACATGCCAAAGTGTCCTTGGGCGAGACACTGAACCCTCACTTGCCCCCAGTGGGTCTGGCAGCACCTTGCATGGTAGCAGCCGCCTACTGTTGTATGAATGTGAGTGTGAATGGGTGAATAAGAGGCCAATGTAAACCGCTTTGAGGGGAACCTTGGTGTGGAAAAGCGGTATATAAGTGCAGTCCATTTACCATTAACCATATTAACACTGATGATACACATTGGAAAAATAACGAATTAGCACAGTCCTTAACGCAGGAGCAGCAAGATTGTCCGACCTAGCAACAGTGACTAGGAGGGGGGCGGTGCTTCCCGAAGGGGTCAAGTCCGGTGAGTCAGATGGGCTCCAGTTGACCGCTGTCCGGATAGAAATAAGAAGATGATGCATGTGAGGAAGTGTGGCCCTGCGATGAGTCTAACAGTATGATGAGAGTCCACTGTGAAGAATGAAAGACCTGATCTGCAGTTCTCACAGTACCTGAACCCTCTGAAAGTCTCGCAGCAGCTACTCAGCAGCCCTCATACCAGAGCCTGGCGACTCCAGTTCTGACCAGCTGCCTGCAGTCATGCTGTCAGACCCAGAAGCTCTCTCCTTTTAAAGACCCCATCCATCCATTCCTACGGGACCAATGCACTCGTTTTTAGCAGCTTACCTATTCATTTTTGTTAATGTATGTATTCCACTTGTCATCCTCCTTTAATATTATGCTGCTTGGCCAGGTTGTCGCTGTAACTGAGACAGTGGTTCAATAAAGGTTTAATACCACCTGGCTTGGCCTCACTGGGCTCGCTTCGGCCCGGTAGTGACGCTGGTGCAGTTTGCCTAAATCCCAGCGCCTTCAGTGCTAACCACAGGGAGGAGTTCTCCTCCATCATGCACACGTCATGTCCCATCATACTGCACTAAATAAATACGGTTAATAAAATGGTTAGGGTTAGGGATTAGGGTTAGGGGTTAGGGGTTAGGGTTAGGGTTAGGGTTAGGGTTATGGGTTATGGGTTAGGGTTAGGGTTAGGGTTAGGGGTTAGGGTTAGGGTTAGGGGTTAGAAAATGGGGTTAGGGTTTTAGGGGTTAGGGGTTAGGGGTTAGGGTTTAGGGTTTAGGAGATAAATGGGTTAGGGTTTTAGGGTTCTTAGGGTTAGGGTTAGGGTTGGGGTTATTGGGGTTAGGGTTAGGGGTTAGGAGATAAAATGGGGTTAGGGTTAGGGGTTAGGGGTTGGGGTTAGGGTTTAGGGTTAGGGTTAGGGTTAGGTTTTAGGGTTAGGGTTAGGGGTTTTAGGAGTTAAATGGGGTTAGGGTTAGGGTTAGGGTTAGGGGTTAGGGGTTAGGGGTTAGGGGTTAGGGTTAGGGTTTAACCCCAACTCCCCAAGCAGACATTGGAACATCTTATCATGTTTTATCTCAGGAGTCTCCCACTCCACACAAATATGTCCTCAAATCATGTTGCCCACTTTGTTTTTCAATGCATTAAAAAAATAATAAAAAAAAAAAAAATCATACATTTTTAAATAAAAGATAAGAAGAGCTCAAAATTCAGCCAGCCTTCAGCTTTCAGGGTCCACAAATATCGTGCACTTAAAACCCCTTCAGCCATGGAAAGTGTGCCACCAGGTTTATTTCACTCCCGGGACACGAACTTTGAAATCGTCTGTTATATTAAAAGCAAAGAACAGAAACAGGAAGTTGAAAGATGCCCCTCGGTGTTCTGCAGGATGCAGAGGACCCCCCCCCCCCCCCCTACCCAGGGGGATCTGTCAGTCACTTTCATGGGCACAGCTGCAGCAGGGCATGGGGGAGAATTAGCCCCCTACTGTGACCCCTCCCCCCCAACCCCACCCCGTCCTGCCTCCACCGCTGCGTCTTCCAGCCAACCTCCCACCCACCAAGGCACCGTCTTTATCTCTGGCCCCAATCCTGATCTCTCTTTCCGAATAGCCTGGTTTCTTTTAGCGCGGCAGGACGGTGGGAGCTGCTCCTCTTCCTCGGCTTTAATTCTCGCTGCAGGTGAGACGACGTGAGGAGAAACTACACACCTGTAACGATCCTGCGGCGGAGCGCCGCCGCCTCTGATGATGTCGGGTCAAGTGCCTCTCTTCTCAGTTTTTCTCTGATTTATTTGATTTGTTCCCGTTCGGGATGTTTAAAGCAGTCGTTCAGTCGTCTCTCGACGTACCGGGGAGAGGAACCGGGCGATAAATGAAGGGGTGACTGACGGCCAAATAGAAATAGAAGGTGGTGAGAAACAGAAAAACTGATGTTTGGGGAAGCAGCGCAGCGGCGCCGACAGAGAGGGAACGAGTGGCCATCTTTCTGTGCCAGAGATTAAGTCGATCTGCTTTTGTGTGCAGAAGGATTTAGGGGTTCATACCAGATTAAGGACTTGAGGATTAAATTAGGGGACTTCAAGAAAATCCCTCAGACTTTGCTCTGTTTATCCATGTGTAGGCAAACAGCACTTTAACTTGGCTATAAATGCTGTCATCTACTCCAGCGGGTAAAGTACATTAAGTACTTATGTACTTTTTAGGGCTGGGCAAGTTAACGCGTTATTATCGTGTTAACGCATTAATTTATTAACGCCGACATTTTATCATTCGTAAACGCATGTAGCTCACATGCTTTTGTTTTGAAAAGTCTGTTACTGGCTGCTGCGGAACCGGAAGATAATAGGCAGGTAAACATGCGGAAAAGCTAAAACAGACATGGAGAACGGTAAAAATCCCTGAACTTTACAGTTCAGGTAGCAACTCAGGTAGCAATATTAACAATTCTGTCTGGAAAAAAAATTCTGGACTGCAACAAAACTTTTAAATCCCTTTGTTCAAGACTTTTGCATCATTCCTCCATGTTCCATCAGATCTGCTCCATGTGTTCACTGTCCTGCTGTTCTCTAGCTGGTTACTTCAGTGCGGCTCCATCTAGTGGCACAGATGTGTAATGACAACAGAAAGTCCAGTCCTCGGTTAAAATCGGACCCCTATTTTTAAGAATATTACTTCTAGATTAAAATATCGTCCTGGGTGTCCTGCAATGCTGGAAATGAGCATCAGAAGATTCTGTGCTCATCGTGATCTGAGGAGAAGACGCAGAGCTGGAGAGATCTTTGGTTTTATCTATTTATGAGCTGAGTTTTTATTCAGATTTTCACAATATTGCAAATATTATAGTATGTGATTCCTGCACCACCATTCTACCTGAACTGCCGCACAGAGACATTTCTGGGTCACGTAAACCTGACAATTAAATATTAAAAACAAATTCTGTCCCGTGGCCCGTTTTTTCATTTTGTATTTTTGATCCAAGTCTAAAATTGAAAATATAAAAAAAGATTTTTTTTTTTTTCTTTTTTTGTGTGTGTTACATTAAAAAATGAAAAAGAAAATAAAATGTCACTTTTTAATTTTTTTGATTTTTGATTGACAATTAAAAATGGAAAGAATGAATGACAGGGATTGGTAAAATTACTGAACTTTAACATGGACATTTTCATTTTCAAAGTTTCTCCCAGACGGAGGATTCAACAGAAACAAGGTTATTTGTAACAACTGACAAGTTGAACTCCCCGTTAAAAGTTTCTGCTGTTACCTCAGAAATTACCTGTTTTAATGTTCTGATTGTGGCTCAGGATTTTGTTGGTAGACATTTTTTTATTTTTCATAAAAACCAGGATGACATTAATGCCCTGGCAGTGGCAATAAGCTTTATTTTATTTTACATTTTTTAAGATGAGATTTACACTAAATATGTGTTACTGACAAGTGCTGATGTTAAAAGTGTTTGAACAACAAATGTTATGGCACTTTAGTTCATATGGCAGCAGAACATTTAAATAGAAGTGACTTTTACACTACTTTTGAATTCATTATTTGATTTTGCGTATACAATGCAATTAATCGTGATTAATCAGGGAAATAATGCGATTAATCGCGATTAAAAAATGTAATCATTGCCCAGCCCTAGTACTTTTAATTACCAGCAAGACAACTTGATGCTGTTTTTTTTCTCTTTCCCACCTTTTCTTATAAAATCTAACTTATTAAGATGTACATTTAGAAAGTTTGCGGTTTCCGTCTGAAGTGTGGACCATCTTATTTCTTAATTTCACAAGATGGAGAGAAATGTAGATAAACTGAGCTTCTAACAGCCAGAGAGGGCGGGACGGTCAGATCGAAGGCCACGCCTCCCTCCCAGCGTTTTTGTTCAGGGGAGCATCATCTCACCATCACAGCGTGACCATTCCTGTTACATTTGCGCTCCGCTCTCGCCGTGTGTCAGACTTTCACAGCGTGCGAGCGCTTTCCCATCTATTCAGAGAGGCCGCCGGCACCCCTGCATTCAAATGCAGCGTTTTCTTTCATGCGCGGCCTCGCGTCACGTGGCCCACCGCAACCATCCTCAGAGAAATCTCTAAAATAAACATCTGCGCTCCCTTTGAGCACGTATAGCGTCCATATGTGGCACCGTTCTCACTGACGTTTAATAACCTTGACATGTTTAGGCACAGCGGACTCAAGCGACTTCTTCTTCTTCTTGTTTTTCTCTTTTTAAAGAAGGCATCCGCTCACCAAATCAGTGGGTGAACGCTTGCAAAACCCCAAATGCCTGACCACATAATGACAGCCAGGGCCCCTGGAAGAGAGGCCGCAGGGGTTGTAAAATAATGTGGGGAGAGAGGGAATGGAGGATGACCGGTGCGTAAATATGGGTTTCCTTCTTCGTTATGCAGCCTTTATGTGTGCGCAGGCCCTGTGATCAGTGGAGTGGTCGCCTCAAATAGAGTACGACAAGATGCTTCATGAGTCTGAGAACCGAGCCGCTCAGAGGGAGAGGCGGTCGTAGCGGGCCCGGCGTCACACGCTCTGGCTCTCCGGACCACCCCAACTCACCAGATTCTGCACCGGATTAGCGGCGCTTTGTCTCGCTGCGGCGAGCGCTCGCTGATTTTTACGACGCTCTTTGAACTGACGCTGAGTCCGGAGGGTCCTCGGCGTCCGTCCACGCCTGCCCAGTCCAACGCAGATGTGTTCACGCAGCCGTTGGCCGGTTCTCTGGACCTGGAACACACAGACCAGCACCGTTCAGCACAGTGGCCCCTCCAGTTCTGGCTCTCCATGGCCTGTGACAATAATTATCCAACTGGTATCCATTCAACCAGTCACCAACTTTTGAAGCACTTCTTGCAACGAACATAAAACTATTGAAAACTTACATTCTGGACTAAAGTGACAATGATTCAGGCAAACACTGGTTCAGCCGCGTGACATCATCACTTCAATAAATGCATTCGTGCAACACACCAAACTCGCCTTTGGGGTCTATTTCTGACATGCACGTGTAGGAAGTGCACAGAGTTTTTTGTAATCGCAGTTAAATTTAGATCAATCAACTGCAGCGTCCAGCAGCGTGGAAAAGTCCTGGAAACTCCTGGTCTTGTTGTCTGATCGCCGACGTTTTTTCTGCAGCTTCTTCATTCTCATCTGGACCAATCAGGCAGCACTTTGATGGTCATGTTCTTTGATTTCTCAAGTGCTTTTGATACAATTCAGCCTGTGTTGTTATGTGAGAAGCTCCATCAGTTCCAGGTGGATTCCTCCACAACCTCCTGGATTTATGACTACCTCACAAACAGACCACAGTTTGTGAGACTGAAAGGTTGTGTGTTTGAGATGGAGGTCAGCAGCATTGGAGCACCACAAGGAACTGTTCTCTCACCATTTCCATTTCTCTTCACGCTCTAAACCTTTGACTTCCAGTACAACTCTGAGTCCTGTCATCTGCAGAAATACTCTGATGACTCTGCAGTTGTTGGGTGTATCAGCAACAGACAGGAAGCAGAGTACAAAGAACTGATCTGTCAGTTTGTGAAATGGTGTAAATAACAATCATCTCGTATTAAATACCAGCAAAACTAAGGAGATGATTGTCGACTTCAGGAGGAGCAAGAAAACAAAGCAGTGTTTCCATCCTGGGAAAGGAGGTGGAGGTGGTGGAGGAATACAAGTATCTTGGAGTTCAGCTTGACAACAGACTGGAGTGAAAATGCAACACAGAATACATCTACAAGAAAGGTCAGCACTAGGCTCTTGCCGATTGTGCTAGCATAATTTTTGGCATAATCTGAGGAATTGAGCATAATTTTTGCCCTTTTTCCAAAAGTAGCACTGCTAGCATAATCCGTATATTTTCTTGTCTTCATAGCACAATTTTAGAATAATTCAAGAAAACGAAGATCTCAGCTTCTAAAAACGATAGATTACTATTAACAGTTGGTTCCACTCCTATTTTGCGATTGCTTTTTAGTTGTGTTGAGATACCGCGGGAATTCGATGAAACAGAACCGGAAGTCTGTGTCTCGGCCCGAGACTCCTGAGTCTTTCTCCCAGTGCTCATTTTACAGTTCGTTGTTTTCGAAATTTGATACTTTACCATGTAACTGGAGGCCATTGAGTGCAAAACCTGCGCAAAACTATGTCACGCTATGCTAACCGATGGTTAGCAAGCTATCCCGGATAGTTATCCACCACAAATCCAGCTTTTGTGCAACCTATTTTTGTTCGCTGGATAGGATTTATCTGCCGTAGGCCTAACCACCGGATAAAGTTACCCAGGTTTGAACAACCGGGCCAGAACGTCAGCCAGGGTTATAAAATACATTTTCAAACTTGTCTTGTGAGTTGTGAAGTTTGTCACTGAATAATTTTTTGCAAATTTTGAAAGCGAGTATAATTTGAGCATAATTTGGGCAAAAAACGAGCACTGCCACTAGCATAATATGCCACTTTTACTAGCACAATCGGCAAATGCCTAGTCAGAGCAGACTCTACTTTATAAGTAAGCTGAGATCTTTTAATGTCTGCACCAAGATGTTGCACATCTTCTATAGGTCTGTTGTGGAAAGTGCAATCAGCTTTGCACCATCTGCTGGGGCAGCAGCATCAGAACCCCGAAGAGAATCAAAAAACAGATCATAGCTGGATCTGTGCTGGGTGTAACAGCCGCTGAACTGATTGTACAAAAAAGAATGCGCAAGCTGATGAAGATGATGGAGGACTCTTCACACTTGACACGTGCAAACAGTGTGTTGTGAGAGGCTTCTTCAGGTCCGTTGCAAGACATAAAGATACAGAAGATCATTCCTGCCAGCAGCCATCAGCCTCCACAACAAGACATAAAACCTATTATTATTAATTTAATATTATTATTAATGCTGTCATTTATTTATTGTTTAAAAAAAATCCTTACTACAAGGTTGAATTTCCCTTCTGGGATTAATAAAGTATTTTTCATTTCTTTAAGATGCAAACAGAAAATATAAATGACATGATTATTATCAATGCAAGCCTCCATAAACAGAACTGAGGTATCCTGAAGTGTCATAATCGTGATAATGTGCACGTGCACGTGGCTGGAGGGTGACACATTTAGGAGAAATATGATTGAGGAAGTTTGTTAATTCAGAGTCTGGCTGCAGGATGAATTTGGACATCGTGTCAGGAAGTTTTCCAGGATGGTGTTTCTCGACCGCCGGAGCCTTGAAAAATAAATCAAAGAAGTCGCCCCACTTCTGAATGGGTGTCATTATTATTAGTATTTTATGATTGTTTGATAATTTTGGGGTCCAGGAACCAACATATATGACGTTATTTTTATCTACTTTCACAAGGCTCTCAAACTTGATTTCACACTTTAAACTCCAATTTAGTTGAATTTTCCAGTCAACAGATGAATCTCAGCAGCATTCAAAGCTCATTATCATTATTTTTCTTTCCTGTCATGTTGAAGTCAAATCCAGAGGGACTGTTTTTCTCCCAGACGCTGCAGAAGAGCGACTGCACACAGTTTGCACGTGACACGAAGAGAAAGTTAACCAGATAAACGGATCAGAAGCTCATGTGCAGAGTCTCTACGAGCAGCTGCTGCTGATGAGGAGCTTCGTTCACCTCCGTGAACCGACGTTTTCTCCTGTTCGGTCACGTCTGGAGCTCTTAGTCTCACAGAGCTGCATGTTTTAGTCGCAGCAGGGATGGCAGAACGCAACCTGACGCTGCTTCCTCAAGGTGCTCGTACACTCTCAGAAAAGAAAGTACAGAATTGTACCTTTAGAGGTACAATGGCTTGTCACTGGGGCAGTACCCTCAGAAGGTACAGTTTTGTACCCTTTTGTACCTTTTCTTTCTCTACCGACTTCAGTACATTTATGTACCTTTTGGACCATCAAAAAGGTACATATAGGTACCTTAAGGTCCAATAATTAACCCTAGGGGGTACATTTGTGTAGATTGTACCTCAGGGGACAAAAAAGGACTCGTACTGTACCCCTATTTCTGAGAGTGTATAGAAATACAATCAAATGATTTAACAGGAAAAAAACTTCCTTTGTTCTGCCTTAAATGTATAAAAAAAAACAGCTTAACAGATTATTAGAATTAATTTTTCTTTTCTTCATGCAGGCGTCATTTCCTTCATAAAAACTTCTATTAAGAAATATAGAAATATCCAAACATGGAGGCACAAGGTTCTCGCCTGCTGTCCCAGAAAGTGTAATCGTCCTTCTGAGGTCTCTTTTAAGGGCTGTTTATTATTTTTGGATAGCCACTTAATCTATGCATTAAGGGCTGTGCACAATGCGTGCACTGGCCAGCTATGTTATGCAAATGGGAGGAACATCATGTCTAAATGAAGAAAACCTTCAATGTGCCTTCTGTTCCGAGCGCACTCAATAACCACAAAACCCCCCAGAGTGGCACACCAAGGACAGATTGCGCCAAAACCAATTATTGTGCCTTTGTTTTTAGCGGTTGTTAAGTCCACAGATCTCCTCAGAGCCGCGGCGCTGTTTTGATGTCTTTGAGTCGGGGTTGTTGGTGGATGGCACCGGCCCATCTCCGGCTACAAAGGAGCCGGGCGGCCACGGGGCCCGAGCACCGGTCCAGATGGCACGCCGCCACGGCGACCTTGTCAGCACCTGCTCCCCGGGCGCCTCGACCGGGGCATCGCCGGCGGGAGCCAGGACGGGCACGTCGTGTCACCCCATCACCATGGCAGCTAATGAGCCCCTTGCCCGCTTAATTAAGGAAACCGGATTACTGCAAGAAAGAGGGGAGCTGTGGCGGGTGGAGGGGGGGAGGGGGATGGGGGCACGTAGAAGAAAAAAGACGCAGCATATGCCGGAAACACGACGACGAAAATCAATAATCAGCTCCTAAAACAAAATATCATTAAATCTGAAACTGGAATTGTCCCTGAGAAAAAAAAAAATTATTCAATTAATAATCAAATGAGCGGTGATGGATTCTGGTTGGTTTTCGGGCCGCGGTCCAAGTCTCCCTTATCAGCAGACGTCACCTTGGACCGGGCCGCGCCGATCCGCCGGCGTCGGAGCATCTTCTCCATCTGCTTATTTCTTTTTCCTCTTAAAAAGCACCCCTCTTTAAGGGGGGGGTCATCAGTGGTTTCCCGTCAGCCCAGGAACCCCGACATGCACTTGTTTTAGCGCCAACACACACACACACACACACACACACACACACACACACATCTTGGCTTTATTCAACTCAAATTCAAGCCGTTTGCGTGCGACGACGCCACGCCGTTCAAAATGTCGAGCATGCGCGCTCGTCTTCCACTTCTCTGCCCTTATTATGCAAGACAAAAAAAAAATGTCTCTTTAAGAAGCAATGCTAGTTCCAAAAAAAAAGGGGGTCGGGGGCTGTGGGGGGGGGGAGGAAGAAAATATCCCGCGTCCCTCTTCATCTCAGGGCCCAGGGAGCGACGGAGGGAAGGGGAAGGAGAAAGGAAGGGGAGTGGAGGGTGGCTAATGTGCAAACTTGTTTCCGTCCTCTACGGCTCGCCCATCATTTATTCAGCAGCTCGGCGCTCGAGACGGGCCACTCGCATTTGCTTGATACTCAATTATACATTAGTGTACATCACTTGGCAATCTGTTCATATCAATTTAATTGGATTTTAATATTGCCTCTGATCTTGTTGTCCAATTAACAGTGCTGGCTGGCAATAAAGCAGAACCACACACTATGTGACACCTTTGATCCCCGCCATATGGAGCCCTTCCATTGATTACCGGCACCGCCACTGAATCTCACTCCCTCAATATGGCCTGTGATGAATGGAGGTGGAGGGTATGTGCTGGGTGGGGTGGGGGTGTGAGGTATGTGTGGTGGCATCATCATAATCATACCCCTCCTTCCCCCCCGCACACACACACACACACACACACACACCCGTCCAACCACCACTGATGTGATAAAAATTTCACTCCACTGCGCAACTTCATTTATTCTGTTGACATTCGCCTCTGATTAAAAACAATAAAAAAAAGAGGGAGAGAGAGAGGGATGCCCTGAATAGCATATGCAAATCCAACCCTGGGCATCTATCATGTGGAAGCCAAAGGGGCTGGCTGACTTACTGCCTGCTGCCCGCCTGGCACGGTCGCACCGCCTTGACAATGACAGCGTGCGTTAAAGCAACACTCTTTTTCCTTTTGCTATTTTTAGTCGTTTTCTTTCCCTCCTTCTTCCCCCTTCTTGCATTTCTTGTATTTCCTTCTGCCATCTCTTCTTTTTGCCCCTCTTGCTCCCAGTGATACTTTTTGCCCCGTCACCTGTGAAAGAGCAGTAGCAACAAAAGCCAGGATGCGAAGGGAGGAAACAGCAGAAGAGAAATGCATATTAGCCCCGCCCCCAACCTCAATTTAAATCGTAAAGTGATTTGTTCATTACTTCTGCTGAGCATTAGGTGATTGAATGAACAGAAGAAAATGGCAGAAAACTTATGTCATTAATCATCATACAAAAAAAAAAAAGCTAAAATCCAGAAGCTAGGTTCACCCGGGCTGCCGGGTCCCACCAGAAGAGGAGGCGTTGCAGTCCAGCTCAGCCGTCCCAGCAGCCGCGAGTCACCGCGGTCCCACCGGGACCAGCGCTTCGTGATTCAGGAGCATCCTGGAAGTGACCGCCTGCTGTCCTGGCCCGCTGTTTTCGCTAACATCTGGGCTGAATCCAATGTGGAGCGAAGAGGAGCCGCAGTTCCTCCACTGACCACTGGGGGGCTGGGGGTCTCGGCAGAGCTCTGCTCGTTCAGCACTCCTTTCAGACGCCCTTTGAGATGAGGATGTTTGGACAGATTTACTCTGAATGAAAGTAAATCAAAATTAGCATCAGCTAAGCTAGCACAGGGGTGACTGAGCTACGGCGCCACGCGGTAACGAGGGGGAAAGATGCTTCAAGATCACTCCAAATCCTTGTCAGCGTGACGTTCTTCATGTACAATCTAAGTTTACTTCCAGCAGATCTGGTGTGCAGGAAACAGACAACAATATCGAGAATCCAGTAGTTTTTCAAAATAAAACCCCACTAACAGACTCCAACTCATCCGTCGATAACATGTTAACGCCCGGGAGATTTCAACCATGTACAAGGTTCCTTTTAGGAGTCAAAAAGCACATTATATTTGAACCCACCTGTTCCCTTTATGAGATAATAGCAGGGCGAGACATTGCAGGAGCTAGCTAGAAGTTTAGGAGTGGAGGGTACTACCATATAATTACATCTTGCACGTTACTTACGTGATCTTTAAACGTTCAGGTAACATCGTAATCTCTTCAAATCCAATCCAACAGGCAGCACCTGGACGGGTCGCGCTTCTGAAACAGTCTTGACGGGACCTGAGGTCGTGCTAAGGTGCTCCTGGTCCAACTGGGGGGGGCAGCGTGACCACATCTATACAAGCAGAAGAAGCGTTGTCGGGTTTTCATGTCTGGTGTGTCTTAACACAATGGCAGAGGGGAAAGACATCAGCAACGATCTTAGAGAAACAAATGCTGCTGCTCATCAACGAGGGAGGAAGTGAACGGGTATTTATATACATACATATATTACATATTTAATATATTGTATTTCACCTTTGAACATGTATACATCCACAACCTGAATGTGTCCTTTACAATTAGAGCTTCAAGCAAAATCCCTGCATGTTTAAAAGCTGCAGTTCTGAACAAAGTAGCTCAATAGTAGGACGAGTGAGGAAACAAATGAGGAGTTTTGATGCTAACTTTAGGATAACAGTGATAAAAGCCGCAGAGTTCTCAAACAAAACGAAGCTATCTATCTATCTATCTATCTATCTATCTATCTATCTATCTATCTATCTATCTATCTATCTATCTATCTATCTATCTATCCCAGCTGCAGCTCACCTGCTCTGGAGGATGATACCACTTCTTTGTCTGTCTCTTTCTTTGTCTCCGTCTCCGTCTCCGTCTCTCTCTGGAGCACCACTCACTGCTGGTCTATCATTACAATAATTAATTGTTCAACCAAGTGGCGTATTCAGAGGGAGCCACTCGGGCAGAAGCAACAAGACAACGCTTAGTGGAGAGGAGGAGCGGGGTGAAGTCAAGCGTGAGGCCACGAAATAAACAGGTCTTCCTGTTAAAGGCTGGCAAGAAAAATGAGGAAAAAAATGGAAAAAACAAAGATTACGGATTCACGTGCATGGCACGAGCACGTGTCTGAGATGGATAAATTCATCAGACTCATTGCCTGACCTTTTGATTTATTTAAATATGAAAATAATACAGAGCGGACTGGTCGGGTATGATTTTTTTTTTTTGTGTGTGTGTTTTCGGAACAAACTGATCGCAGCAGGAGCTGGTAGGTGTGAAATATGAAATATTTAGAAACAGAAACTGTGGGCAAAACAAATGGAGCGGAAGACAAAATAAGAACGTGTGAAAATGTAGAATGTAAAAAGAACACACAAGACAGAAAATATTATCCGTCGACCATCACTTGAGTCTCCCTCCAGGGCTGACGGGTGGACCAGCATGGACCAGAATGACAGGATGTGGTTGATGTCTGGTTCCAGCAGCAAAAATAAGCACTTCCTTCCACTTCCAGTTCACATTAACACTTTTCTATGGGGTGCCGAATGTAAAAACTTGATTACAGTTTTCAAACTGATATATTTTCAATATTTAGCTCATTTTCTTCACATTTAGCTAATTTTACACACATTTGAGACATAAATTATTTAAAAATTTGGTTATGTGTGAATGAAAATGAAATGTTAAATCTAAATGTTAAATGTTAAATCTAAATGCTAAATTTAAATATAAATGTTAAATGTTAAATCTAAATGTTAAATCTAAATCTAAATGTTGAATGTTAAATCTAAATGTTAAATCTTAATCTAAATGTTAAATCTAAATGTAAATATTAAATCTAAATATTAAATCTAAATCTAAATGTTAAATCTAAATAATAAATCTAAATCTAAATATTAAATCTAAATCTAAATGTTAAATCTAAGTGTTAAATCTAAATTTAAATGCTAAATCTAAATGTTAAATCTATATCTAAATGTTAAATGTTAATTCTAAATAATAAATCTAAATCTAAATGTTAAATCTAAATCTAAATGCTAAATCTAAATGTTAAATCTATATCTAAATGTTAAATGTTAATTCTAAATAATAAATCTAAATCTAAATGTTAAATCTAAATCTAAATGTTAAATCTAAATCGAAATGTTAAACGTTAAATCTAAATATTAAATCTAAATCTAAATGTTAAATCTAAATCTAAATCTAAATGTTAAATCTAAATATTAGATGAATATAGATAAATATAAGTTGTTACATTTGGCACCCATACATTTCCTATCTAATGTGCTTGTACAGATTTCTGAAAGGTTCTAGGAAGGGTACCGGGCTTTCTGAAAGCCAAATGCGCTCCTGTGTCCACCAGTTGTCTGGGGCTTTGTAAAGATGACGCACTATAATCTCAGAGCTTTTGTCAGGTGGTTTCAGGCGGGAGAGCAACTTGAATGTGAGCCACGGCGCGCACGTTCAAACGTGTCCTCGGGCTGGACTCCGCACCCCTGGCTGCCCCCGGTGGTGTACAAGTGCGCTGCACGGCAGCTCTTCCACCGCTGGTTGCTGTGTGTCCCTTTGTGTGGTGATCAGTTTTCCATGACACAAAGTTATTTTATTAAAAACTGGAAAACCTAGTGATCTCGTCCTCTGACCATCTCACCTCAGTGCTGCTACCTGCATCTGTTTATGGAGTCACTTCATTCAGTCATTTGTGTGCTCTCCTCTCTCTGTCCTGTCTTTCCTCTCTTTTTCTTTCTTTACCCAGCTGGTCTTCATCAGTAAGGTCCCCCCATATGATCCAGGTCCTGCTCAAGGTTTCTTCCTCTTAAAGTGTTTTTTCCAGCCACTGTTTGGCTTAAAGGTTATTTTCTCCCTCTGTGGGAGATTTTTTTTACCTGCCATTGTCGCGCGTTAATGCATGTTGTTCACATGCTTTTATTTTGAAAAGTCTGTTACTGGCTGCTGCAGAACCGGAAGATAACTGTAGGTAAACATGCAGTAAAGCTTAAACACACATGGAGAACGGTAAAAATCAGTGAACTTTACAGTTCCGGTAGCAACTCATGTAGCAATATTAACAATTCTGTCTGAAAAAGAAATTTCTGGACCGCAACAAAACTTTCATGACATTAATGCCCTGGCAGTGGCAATAAGCTTTATTGTATTTTACACTTTTTAAGATGAGATTTACACTAAATATGTGTTACTGACAAGTGCTGATGTTAAAAGTGCTTGAACAACAAATGTTATGGCACTTTAGTTCATATGGCAGCAGAACATTTAAATAAAAGTGCATTTTACACTACTTTTGAATACATTATTTGATTTTGCGTATACAATGCGATTAATTGTGATTAATCAGGGAAATAATGCGATTAATCGCGATTAAAATTTTTAATCGTTGCCCAGTCCTAATATTTAGTTAATGATATTTGCTCGGGGGTCATGATCTGGGTCTCTGTAAAGACTATTGGCATTGTAACAGACGCTATACAAATAAAATTGAATTGAATTGAATTGGAAAACAATGCCCAGCTTTAAGTTCTGATGATGATCTGTGAAGCGCCACCTGTCAGGTCACGTGATGCGCACGCATTTGCATACCAACTTTCAATAAAGGAAACATCTGAATGCTCCTCAGGCTGCATCCGTGTCTTCCTTAAACGAAGCCGACTCATCTCAGAAGAGATATCAAACACCGTAGAAGTCAACAGATAGTGTGATCTGAACTCTCCTCTAACTCATACATCATACATTTTGCAGTTTTTCTTTTCAAAATAAATCCCACTGCTGCCAATCTGTTGTTCTTTCTCTCAGTGATTTGCTCTTTGAACTTCACATTTAACTCCTGGAATTAACTGCAGCAACTATATTCTCCGTGACTGGATTCTCCGTCTTTTTCCAACCGGCTCTGGCAGTAGTCCAACACATGCTCTGTCTCTTCTTCCAGTAAACTCATGCCTCTCCCTTTTGCCCCGAGTGTAACTTACAGCTTTACTTCAGCTGGGAAAAAACAAACAAACAAAATAAATAAAAAAAACGTACAGAAAAGAATTAAAATAAACTCCACTGTGCTTAAAGACATGCTCATTTTATTCTTGTTATTTTTACCAACGTAACCAGCGCAGGGGTCTTGTGAACTGTTTGACGGCAGGCGGAAGAAGAGAAACGCATCCCTTTCCTAGTTATGGCCGCTCTCGTGTCACCTGAGGGGGCGTCGTATGATGCGGGGCCAGGAAGTGAATTTATATGCAGTTCCCCGACTGACCACTAGGGTCTGGACAGTTTAAATATCCAACGTTACAGCAGAGATGTTGGTTCAAAAAGCAGTTTTGGCCTCCATAGTTAGATTTAACATTCATGACAACATTTTTTATTTATTTTAGCCACATCAGGAGAAACTATGTAACTATGGTACTTCTACTTACGAAATTAATTGGTTCTGGAAGTAGTTTCGTAACCTGAAAATTTTGTAAGTAGAGACGTGTTTTCCATGTAAATGCCCTAATCCGTTAAAAATCCACAAAAATTCGAACATAATTTTTTTTTATTATTTATAAATAATACATAAAAAGACATAAAAACCTGTAAGGAATACATGTTAGAACTAGAAAAGCACTCGGAGAGCTCAGACTTCCACCAAGCGCAACAATTATCGAATTATTTGAAAGTGATCCAGAATCCAGGATTTCTTCTGGATCACACCCAAAATGAAATCAGTTCTTCCTTTTCACATTTCCGACAACTCCTAAAAATTTATTCAAAATCCATCCATAACTTTTTTAATTATCTTGAACACCAACAGACAGACAGATAACCGCCGGCAAAAACATAACCTCCTTGGTGGAGGTAAAAATTGTTTGTTTACCTTGGTTGCTGGGTTACGCTCATACAGACAAGGGGCCCTCCTAGCCAATGGGATGCCAGGAAGATGCTAAGCGATAGCCAATGGCAGAGCAGCTCGGACGCACCGCTTTCAAACCGAGATACAGAGCTGACAGCTATGTTTACGTTCGGTAAACTCTGGGAGCTGCTAGTAGCAGCGCTACTGTATTTTAGCCTTTCATATCTTGAAAAGAGGCAATATTTTCCCGTTGAGGCGTTTCGTAACCTGAAAATTTCGTATGTAGAGACGTTCGTAAGTAGAGGTACCACTGTACATTATCAGTCTATCCGATCAGCCTTTCCATCACAGCACAGCTCACAACGCTTCAGACGGGCAACTCTTGAGACTGACTTTTCCAGGACCTCCGCCTAGACCCGGCTGTGACGAAGCCACAGGCACCGCAAGCCTGCGTCCTTTCCGACGTTCCCATCGAAACGACAATGGAAATGCGAGTTCCCTCTGCGGCGGTTCGCCAGAGGGAGGCTAGGGCCAAATGTGATGAAGCCCCGTGGCCTCATGGCAGCCGTCATTCAGGTCGTTTTCACACTGCCCCATTTAGGTTGAACTGTTCTCTGATTGTGCACCAAAACATTGAAATCTGGTGCGGTCCGTTTACGGTGTGGAGGCTCCAAACCTCAGATAGACCAGACTAAAGGGTGAACAGCCCGTTTGAGCTAAAGAGGCTCCCGTAGTCCACTAGACAGCACCGGTGGTGAAGGAGAACGTAAACATGGCAAAAGAAAGTAACGCAGCTGGTCATCGACAAACGACTTTCAGCCGCTTCATTTACTGTTCAGCTCGTCTAGAGTGGAACAGACAGATAAAAGAAAAAAACGCCCAACTCTGGGTCAACGATGGTAGCTGTTGTGTTGCTGTGCTTTCCAGCTCTTAGCTTCTGGCCAGTTGTGGAAACATAATATCTGCTATGACATTTGCTATTGACCAATGACAGGAGTGACCGTTGTCACATGACATGTGATGTTTGGGCTGGAGAGAAAATGTGATCCGAACACGTTATCTGAAAAGTGTTACGGTGTAATTTGGTGACGCCAACGTACGCAAAAACGACTGTTTTTGAGATTCCTTCTCCAAAGAGACATCCCAAACTGAGAACTGAGAACACTAAGAATATGAATTAGCAGGCCAGAGAAAATAAAGATGGTGCACAGCAAAGATACACAAAATGTACTTTTGTCTGACAAAATGTTCCAATTTTTATCTCAAAGCCTAAACAGTCTAGAGATCTATTCCATACATCTCATCATTGGATGTACCTTTGTTGATTAAGCTCTTGTGAAGTTTCTAAAAAGCAACATTTAACAGACTCTCCACAGGCTCATTTAGACATATCCATGCCATTGTGGTTTTTACAGCAATCAACGGATAAAACTTGTTTTATTTAGGGCGTTAATAACGCGTTATTAACTATTATTAACTATTAACTAACGTTATTAACTTTTTTTTATGCGAGACCCTTGTTTCTGTAAATATGACCATCGGCCAATAAGTGTATTTACAGTTAAGCTTTAAGGTGCTCCCAGATGGGTCTGTTGACAAGAAAAAGGTTATTTGTATTTACTGTCGCTGTGAACTGAGTTACCACCACAGGACACGGTTTAAACTTTATTAGTGTCATGAAAACGGCACCGATTTCATCCAGGTTGGTATCATTTTGTAGATATAAGTATGCCAGACATTTCACAAGTGTCATCAACCCTCCAAGCGCAGTGGGTGTGGCTAAAACTCTCAGGAACAGCACTGAATGTCCTTCTGAGTACCTCGCTCAGGAGTTTAGGGACCGTCAGAAAATTACTGCGGTCAAGCAGCAGCTCCGACAAAACACACTAAGAAACTGATGAATAAAGCCCCCAAAATGTATGACAGCATTGGTGGACTTCCGGTTTTCAAACTAAAGGCTTAAGAAAAAAAATAATAAAGCAGATCCCCATGACCCTGTATAGGACAGAATGGATATAGAAGATGGATGGATAAACAGAACATTTTAAAAAATTATTTGTACGATTAATCACAAGATAGCTATGAAAATCTTTCAATTAATTGCGATTAAAAAATTTAATTGACTGACAGCACTAGTTATTAAACATATTACTTCCTTTCAGGTGTAACTCCATCGAGTTTGTTGGTTTCAGTGGACCGCTATCCGCCCGCTGAGGAAGAGTTGCTGAGCTGCAGATGTTTGAGCAAGGCCATATCTCAGGAACAGCTTGGTCAGTTTTGGTGATTGAATCCTCACAACCAACAGAAAAGAACAACAGTTAAAAAGTCCACATCCTTTCAGAATTATCAAATCAGAGCAATCAAAATATTTTAGGTTTCCACCATGTCCGTATGCTTATGATGGTTCTTCTTCTTCTTTGAAGGGAGTTGAGTTTTGCTCTGGAGTATGGTTCATGATGGCAAAACTCCCAATGGAAGTCAAATTCAGAGTTGGGCTGTAAAAAGTGATGTTTTTTTGTTTTCTTTTTCTTTGGCAGAGGTTTGGGTTGGAATAGTTGTATTGAGGTGGAACTGGTCTTTATAGGAGGCCTCTGAGGCCTTCCAGAGGGTCTGGCTTTGGTTCTGGAGGTCCCTGGAGGTTCCAGATGACCTCCAGAGGTTCCAGGGGGACCACCAGGCAGATCTATCCCAACTATGGAGCTCCATGGCTGGATACAGCCCTGGGAAAGGGCCACGGTCCAGTTCTGGAGGTATCTTAGAGGTCCCCTGGAGGTCCAGGGGTCCAGGGACCTCCAGGGGGATCCAGGCCGAGGATGGTGCACCATGCCCGGCCACATTAAAGCCACGTTGAATAACTTTTCACATGATTAAAAATGACTTGACAGATCTCTGACTCGTCTGCCTCAAGACTTGTGAGCTTTTCTCATGACTTCTTCAGACCACAAGGTTTCTACACAAATATAACCCATCTTCAACTATATATTGAGAAAAAAACTCCTCCTTTTAATGGACCACCATTGTTCAAACGCAGTCCATCTGGTCGAGTTGGTTTTCCATCAGACTGCTAAGGATTCTCCGAGCAGGAGGAGGGAACCGAGAGAAAAAGAGGAGGAAGTAAAAGCTGAAGCTCGGACACGAACGTATGACAGATACATGAAAACGAATGTTACAGTTGAGATTGAGCAGATGCATTAAAGTCACACACTTCGTCTCCATTACGAGGCACTTTCGGAGAGTGGTTATTTATTCAATAGTTCCTGCCGCTGTTGGAGGGGGGGGACTGAGCATTTCTGTCGTTTTTAGCGCTCCTGTCGACGGCTCTTCTGTTTTTCTGATTTTGTATCTCTGTAGATGCTCTGCCGGCACAACAGGGATCATCTGAGATGTTTCTGTGCAGAAACTGCGTCCATAAATGGACAAACAACGTTGTTCGACGAGCTACTGAATCATGACGGGTACTTATTTGTGATTTTAGTTAACCTTTAATCACAACTATGATCACCAGACAGGACTAGATGCTGCGTTCTGATATCAGAACAGAATGTGCTCTCATTGTCACAGTGGGACTATTAGCTATATTGTGTTGGGGTTTTGTGCACGGACGTGCACACACACAGCACAGAGCAGGAGATATGAAGTGAACAAACCTTCAAGAGACACTACAGAAAAATATTTAACAGGGATAAAAAGAAAGGAGGAGAGAAACGGAGATAATGAGACAAACGAAAGTCACCAGAAAGTTAATACGAGGAAATTTGACGACGCTAATGTAGCGCTTGGCTTCACTGTGACTACGGTGGGATTGATGCACTTTAAATCTTTAAAGACTAAAAAACAATGTTAATAAAGTTATTCTTTGTTATAAGTTGATCTATATTTCTGTCTTTTTTGTTTCTTTTAATGTTAATAAGGATAAAGTGTTATGCAGAGGTGTACTTATAACAATTTTATAGACAAATGATGAGTATTTATAGTAGCGGTGGTAGGTGGGGAGGCGCGAAATGTTTTCTTCTTCCTGGGGGGGGCGCAGCAGAAAATAACTGAGAAGCACTGTATTAATGTAAGGGGTCAACAAATAAGGTGACACTTGTCAATTGTAAAATGAAAGTAGGTAACTTCTGGTTTGTTTATTACTTCTTAATTTTTTTTTTTAATAATGTCATGAATATTTTACAGTAATTCAAAACATATTTAAAAAAGATCGAGGATTTAAAACACATTTTGTTTAATTTTAATGACCTCTCACAGCCCACCTGCAGTCGTACCATGACGGCCCACCAGGGGGCCGCGGCCCACACTTTGGGAACCACTGCTCTACAGTAGATTAAAAATATGAGGAAAAAACTTGCTGCTAAATGGTCTTTATTATAAGACAAAAAATAGGTCCTTAAGGTGCAAATGTTTTTTCCCCCCATTTCAATATTTCAATCCCCCCCAGGAGTCGGGCCGCTCCTCCAGCTCTGGGTGACGGCAGCTTTCATGTTCCTCCATAATTGTTTTAAACATTTGATGACGCCAGGTCTGGCTCTACCCAATTTGGTGCGCTGGTGAGATTACACCCCGGTGCCCCCCCCCCACATCTATGGTGTCATCAAATGGTAAGGTGGGACTGGTGGCGTGGCGGTGCCCCTCCAGCAGATGGTGCCCTAGGTGGCCGCCTATATCGCCTATCCCAAGAGCCGGCCCTGGATGACGCAATTGTTAGCGTGACAGAAGCGACAGCCGTGTTGCCATGTTTGATTGATTTCCTCAGATACATATCAGGCTCGTTTGTGGTGGATTTTAAATGAGGTGCTCGCTGGAAACCTGGAACGGTTTTTGACCGTGTGTGAACTTTGAAAGAGCGTCGTTCACAAACTGCCCGAATGAACTCGTTCACGCCCCCCGCTGGGGAAGGAGAAAGAGAACGTGCTCAGTTCACGTTCGCACAAAATATGAACTGGTTGGTGAACTTTCGTTCAATGAACGCGTTCAGGTACAACACTGTAAATAATGCGATCACTGGTCGTTATTTCAGCGTAAACCGTTGTGACCTTACTGCTCACGTGCAGATCTGCCACCGAAACACGTTCCAAATATAAAATGTCGGGTCTCTTTTGGAAACGACTTCGGTGTGATGCAGGCAGGTTCCAGTTAAGTGTTTTTTTAAATCGTCTCATCTGTATCACACGGAGCGGTGGGGAGGGGGGCTGCCGGTTGGGATGGTAAGATATATGGAAGAGGCGCTGGGGTGGGGGGGGGGGGGGGGATGAGTGGGAAGGGGTACTCATCTTTTTTCTTATCTGCCATGTAGCCCAATCGATAACTAGGACATCTAGATAAGGCCTCGCTAGCAGAGTGTACGCGCAGTTATCCCAGTGTACGGCTGGAGGATGCGCACACACACACACATGCACACACACACATGCAGCAGAAAAGTGCCGCACATCCAGATTTAAATCCCCTCCCTCCCCCTCCCCTCCATCCTGGCATCTCCTGCCTCCTAAATCACCCTCGCAGCAGTCAGCAAGTCCAAGCGTATGTTCGTTACAGGTCTCGGGTCCCGTCGTTTTTTTTTTTGTTGTTGCCACGAAACTCGTCACTAAATTGTGGCGTTTTTACACTTGATTGGCCGGCAACTATTTCCTCTGGTGAGCGAGAGAGGCACATCTGCTTTCTCCATCCGCCGCGCAGCCGTCGGAGCCCCAGAAGGCGGCGTTAAATTAGGGAACGCTGCAGCTTTATACAAGACTGCAGAGCAGCTATAATCTGGCTCTTGACGTGACCCGCGGACCCCAAACAGAGAGAGAGAGAGAGAGAGAGGCAGGCCCAGACTCTTTATTTCTGTTTATAGGAGAGGATATCGACTGTATTCCACTCGCGCACTGCAGATCGCACTAACTTGACATTTTTAATCTCATTTTGACGGTGCTAAGGCCAGATCTCGCAGGAGCCCTTTTTGATCTTATTGTGAAATTCAGAGTCCTCGTCTCTCCGAGCGCTCCCTTCTTCTTTCCTCATATCATCAGCGCGGCCTGGGTGCGTTTCTACGTGCAGCTGGATGGCTGGCCGAGGTCTTTGAACACTAAGACCTGGATGAAGGACTGAAAGGCCCCTTGAAGCCCCCCTGGAAGCCCCTTCAGCAGGCGCTGACACCCTCCAGGGGCGGAGGAGCCGGGGAGGGGAGATCAAAAACCGGAGAGGGGAGAGGCCAAGAGGTCGACGTGAAACAGGAGATCCGGAGAACGTCTACGGTCCAAATGAGTGTTATGTGGTCTCTGCAGAATTTCTAAAAAGGGTCAGTGCAGTGAGGGGAAAAAAAAAAAGAAAAAGCATCAGATCTGCTGTGAAACGTTGACTCCTACAGAAGACACCGTTACAAACGTCATGTTTCCATTCGCTTGTTGGATTTCGGGTCTGGATGATCGGCGGCTAGCGAGCCCCCCCCCCCCCCGGTTCCTGTAGAGAACTGGTTCCTGTAGAGAACCGGTTCCGTGTGTTTAATTCCATGGAATCGTTTGGCAGCGTTTATCCAGAATCCACGATTACGATTACGCACAGTCAATTCCAGAAAGCACTTACGTGATTAAGTTACGCCGTTTTAGCACGCGCATTGGAGTTGTAAACAACAATGGCGCCCACCAGGTTCAAACGCTCCAAAGTTTGGCTTCACTTCACCAAAGAAAGATGGCAACAAGGCAACTAGCAGTCATTGTAAAGTGGAGATAACAGCGTCGGGAGGGAACACGGCTAACATGCAGAAACATTTGCGCACACGCATGCGATAACGAGTGTTTTTGACGCTTTGGACTGATGGATCTCAACCCAGCAGCAGTAGCCAAGCTAAGATCACCTCTGGCAACTCTGGTAAGTAGCTATCCCGCTGCCTATGTGCTTCTTTGTAAAACACGCTATAACATTAACGCTATGCTATTAAACGAATGCCTTCTGCATTACATTTAGAAGATGACCGTGACGAGAGAGAGAGTCTGGCTGGTTCAGAGGCTGGAAGACATGATTATTTTACTGCAAAAGAATAGTTAATTCTTCATAGTATTTACAGATTTGTACTATGCTCTGTTCCGTTGTATTTGATTGTATTTATCTTTCTTTATTATTTTTGAGTGCTTAGTGAGCTCATATATCCTTTTAAAAGGGAGATTTTTTTAATTTTATTAGGAAAATTCTGTTAGTAAAATGTTACACATTCTTGTGTATTTGCACAGTTACATATTACAACAGTTAACACGTTATCTTTGGGCCTCTTTTGACCTTGCTGTTGAGTTTGTAAGGTCGTGACTTCTAAGTAAAAGAAAATTGATGCTAATAAAACAGTTTGTTCTCCTTTTTCTCCAAATTAGAATCGATAAAGAATCGAATCGTTAAACAGTATCGATAATGGAATCGGAATCGGAAAAATCTTATCAATTCCCATCCCTACTCCTTAAAGTATCTCGTTAAAGCGCGGACGGTTTAGAAGCCTCGTCCGATCGCCACCCACTCACTACTTTACAATTCAACGAGAAACAATTAAACGAGAGCGCAGCCCTCGCCGTGACACCGAAACAATGAGGCGCTGTGATGCAATCAATAACGAGTCTGAGCTCCACCACTCGGGGTCGGTGAACTTAGCAGCGCGCTAAGCGGGCTAATGGTCACTGAATGCTGGTCTGAACGGATCCCGTGGTAATAATCTTTAATTCCTTTCCTCAATTAGTCCGCCCTCTCCCCATCCATCACCAACCGAACCCGAGACACCTGAGGCAGACGGGAATGAAAACAAGTGAGTGAGCCAAAAGAGCATTTCTCACACAATTATTCACCCATTATTTCACTCTTTATGAATATTTTGCCTCTAATCAGCCGGACTCTCTCGCTCTTTTGGATTCTTTTTTTTTTTCGCTCATCCGTCTTTCTTTCCCTCCTCCGACCATCATCAGTCCAGCGTAGAGCAGCTGAAGACACATATGGGCATTGATTTTCGCCCAGAGCCATGTGGGCTGAACTCAAAGAGAGGTTGTCAGAAGAGTCTGCGAGAGGGGCGAGCGAGAGAGAGAGAAAGAAAGGGAGACAGAAGGGAGGACGGAAGCCTCCCCAAACGAGCATCTGACAAAAACAAGACGCCGCTCTGACCCTCACCACCTCAAACATGTGGGAACTCCGAGGAGAAAGATGCCGAGGCAAACCGGCGAAACAACAGCGAAGAGGCGAACGCAACACGACGGAGAGAAAAAAGAGAAAAAAAGTTACTTTCATTTCCCCGTTTCTTTCTTTTTTTTTTTTTTTGCTCAGCTTTTTTACATTTCCAACAAAGAAATTAATGCCCACTTCGAGTGTGTCCGTTGGGCCACAATCTGCCGGCGTGCTTTGATGTACTCATTGCAGCCGCCTCTGAAGTCCTGTACGCCGAGTTCCTCTAACAAAGAGAATAAAACAGAAGGATAAAGGAAGACGAGAGAGAGGCCTGTTTTTGTATTTGGCAACGCGCTGCTTGTATTCCTGGCGGACGCTCTGCCCTCAGCTCTGCTTCCTCTCGCTCTCGTTCCTCTCTCTGCATCTTCCTCCATCACTGCCGGTCCTCGTCTGAAGGTGCGCGCTCGGAGAAAGTTAATGATCGCAGGTAAATCTCTCCGTTTGTTTGATGATGTTTATTCGTGTCTCTGCTGGATCCCTGCTGCATTCTTCCCAAAATCCCACACAGGTTTGTGGGTTTTTCTTTCTTTTTTTTTTTTGTTCCTTCCTACTTTGAGTGCCAAACGGTACCTTTATCAAACTTTCTAACAGGTGTGAAGAGCGATACGCCGAGCACCAGGACTGAATTACGCCAAAAGCAAACAAACGGAGAGGAAGAAAAAGCGCCTTTAAGGCGCGCTGATAAATATTTAGCTCCACTTCGCAGCAGGAAAAACAAAACCTGTCGCTGCAGAAACTGAAAACCGTTCAGATTTATAAGTGCTGGGTGGTATGACCAAAAATTTATATCACTGTATTTTTCAAAATTATATCGGTTTCACGGTATATCACTGTATTTTTGAAGGCAAAACTGGGTGTTAACCACATTTTCTAATCATTTAGAGGAATTGCTGCAGTAAATTCGCTTAGAATGACCTATTTTACTGTCAGGAGGAGTGAATATTGTAGAAAAACATTCATATCTACACTAGTATTAATACAGGTTTGCATGGCCTCACAAAATGATACTATTTACAAAGAGGTGGCACTCGTGATTCTAATTAAGTGAAGGAATCAGAATAAATGATAATTGCAGTTAAAATACAGAACTCTTTTATTTTTCAAATTTTGCAAACAACTTGAAAAACATATTTTGTAAAAAATCAACGTTACCTACACAATGTAAACAATATGGTGTAGCAGAATGCTGGTGTAGCCTCCCGCGGCTACAACTTTAGCTCATCAACATTTGCAGATTATTGTAGTTTGTTGGACGTCGTCTTTTTTAAATCCAAAGAACTTCCACTCGACAGACACGGCTCCTCGTTCAGGAAGAAGTTCCTCAGTCTCATGTTGCCGTTCTGGAGCTTCCACTTCGGGACTTTCGCTGTTTGCAGCATCACCGTTTAACCATAAGCTAGTAGTAGCGTGTTGTGCCTCCAGTGCAACTGCAAAACAGTCCCCAGTCAAACAGTGTTCTGCGACACTTAGGTTCCACCGTGCGGCGTTCCCAACATTGTTTACACTACAGTACGTACTCACCGGTATTACGGTATATGAAAAATTCATATTATAAGAAAAATAAACACTGGTATTCGGTATGAACCGGTATACCGCCCAGCACTAATGAGATCTAATATATGTTTTTTTTTTTATTGCAGGACGGCATCTTCTCCTTGAAGCACATTCATAAACAGGACAAGTGATTGGGGCGTTTAAACCTACATGGTGTGTTTATTTTTGCATTAAAAAAACCACATAAATATCATATTATCATAGCGGTTCTTGCTTTTAGGGAAATGCATCCTCAGATGAGCTCCAGCAGGTCTCTTCTTTTACCAAACCGTGATTTATTTCACCAAAACGGAGCCGAACAGGAAGAAAAGCAGGTGCTGACTAATTGACAGGGAGGAGCCAGGAGCTGCCAATCATCCACCTGGTGGTCTGGAGCATTCAGCTGTGCGTTAAGGAAAGACATCAGCAGTCATCTTAGAGGAGCACATCAGTCGTGAAAGTGGTTATAAAGCCACTTCCTCACAGTCTGGGGGGAGAATGTTCCGGAAGATTATTTCCAGGTGAAAATCGTTCAGGACTAGGGGTCTTCATGGGTCCACTTTCATGGACCCGAACCGGAATGGACCCGTGATAAATTCAACCCGGAACCGACCTGACCTGAGTCTTTAGTTTCTGACCACGAACCGAACCAAGTTACCCGAATAGAACTGAGACAATCCAGCCCATAGTTGCTCATGTTAAAAGTTGTCTAGCGTTGAATAAAACTTGATTTTCTTACCTAAAGTTGTCTTCTTCTTCCCGGTTCAGTTGCTACATAGGCTACGTGATGTAAACAACAATAAATCCACATCGTTATTTTCTTTGTGAATACATACGCTATCTGTAGCGACTGCTAACGCTAATAGCCTACACCAGTCAGGATGTGTCGTGAGCATATTCTCTCATGCAGCGTTGTCATGTTGGTGATCCGTTGTGCTTTACAGCTGCTGGTCATACCGCTAATAACACGCTACGGCAACACGGTTGTTTCATGACAAATGCGCCACGTTAATTAATAATCATTTAATTGCCCCGAGTCCTGACATTGGCTGCCACCACCAATATCTTTACCTCTCTCTAGTAAACGCGGACCCAGCCTGTCAGAGAGCACCGACCAGACCCGAGACTAACTGTACTGATTCAGACCTGAACCTGGAGTCACGTCTTTTGAATGGACCCGAGACCCGATTCAGGTCGGGTGGGAACCTCAAGTTTCCGGGTTGTTCCGAAGACCTCTATTCAGGACAGCTGACCGGCCGTCCCAGGAGTGGAGTTGGGTTTCCAGGAGAAAAGCCTCTTCTGTCTAAGAGGAACCTGGAGCCACAGACGAGACCAGAGTGGAGCTGGTACTGTGGTGGACGTCAGCGGAGGAGCGGCAGGACCTTCTCTGAATGCCTGAGTCTGAGCCCGATTGAAGTTGGGTCACGCAACGGGACAATGATCTTCATCAGAGTGACTGAGAAGAATCAGAGCTGAGGAAACTCCTGATCAGAGTCCAGCTGAACGGCCATAGCAGGTCCTCAAAGCTCTCTGGATCACTTCAGTCTGAACAATCCAGAAAGATTGACCAGAATTCCTCCACAGCCACGAAACAGACTGAAGAAGTCACACAGGAAAAGACTTTACTTCGACTTTAAAGTTCTTCCTGAAAAGGGTAGATTTAGAAGCTTCTGGATCTCGGGTTTTGCCCACATTGTTTTTCTTTTGGCTTCATTTTAGTTAAATCCTTCGTCGTGGTGACTGCATGTCTGCATGCCGTCTGAGAGCACAGATAGCTATATTTATCATTTTAAAATGAGGATTATGAAAAAAAAATCAGTGAGTGAGATGCGTGGTGGTGGTGACTGATCAGCGTTGGCTTCTGATCATTTCAGGAGCCTTCTAGGTTGACCAACCGGACCCCTAACCGCTGCCGAATCCCTCCTCGCAGAGCCTCTGACGAACACGGTCAATGCTTTTACCCAGAAACTGGCTGGTTTTTGCAGCATTTGTAGCTAGTAGTTCCAGTTTCTTGGGGTTAGGGTTAGGGTTAGGGGTTAGGGTTAAGGTTAGGGTTAGGGGTTAGTGTTAGGGTTAGGGGTTAGGGTTAGGGTTAGGGGGTTAGGGTTAGCCTAACCCTAACTCTAACCTGTTCAGGTGGAAGCAGTCTCCACAGGCTGAAAGCTCAGTTCTCCCCCCATCCGTTTGGTTTGCTGCATGTCCATATTGCATCACGGTTAATTAAAAATGACTCGCAGGTGTCATCTGTCCTCAGTACCAGCAGTGCTCATCAAGTTAAGAAAACAGCTCCTTGTTCTGTTTATTCCTTTCATTGTTTTACCGACTGTCATCTGTGCAGTATTTCTGCTGAGGGAAATTAAAACCTGGGAACTTTATTTTTACGAAACACCACATCCAAGTTCATCGTGCCTGCTCTTCTGCAGAGCGAGATCTCTGCTGTCTGAAATCAATCACCGCCCTCGAACTGAGGGAAGCACACACATCTCCGTTCACATCAAAGGTGTGTCTGTGTTCTCGCCGTTGTGTAAGCCTGTTCTTATTCTGTACACTTGACCTTCTGGCACCAAAGGCCCAGTTATGGCTGACAGAGACAACAAACAGGAGTGATCTCTATCTCCCAGATCATTACGCAACCGGCGCCGCGGATGGCGCGGTACAGAAATAGCCAAAGGGCAAGGTGGATGGCCTGTCGTCAGAGCTCATCCTTCATACGGCGCGCACACCTGCATGCTGACACGCTCACAAACACATGCATCATACGCCGGGCCGGCCGGTCCTCGTGGGACCGCGCATTTACTACTCCTTCGTGGTCACATGGACGCACGGTAACGAGAGACGCTGATCCAGTTGGAGAAAGTTCACGGACGAGGTTCAGTTTAATTAGAGGAGAAATCTGCAAACCCCGAAGCCGATGCAAATGCAGGAGGACGCGGGGCGAAGCAGTTTGAGTTACCCAGAGGAACCCCTCAAATGTGTTTGTGTTTCAGATAAAGTTACCACACAAGACTGTGAAACACGGCAAAGAAGAAAAAAAAAAAAAAACCTGGAGAAGTGTCCTAAAATAAACAACGGAGCCACTTTTTCTCCCTCGTTCCACCTACCGCCACCGCAACAGCCGCGGACGCTCAATCACATTTACGAGGCGCCTGGTCTGTCATCCACCTGGACCACTGGCACCAGAGGAGGGACGAGGCGCAGCCTGACACAGGACAGGGAAGACAAACGGGGAGAAGCAAACCAGGTGAACCGCATTTCGCTCTTTTGTGGTTTAAGAACTGGTCATAACTGAAGTTGGATATTGTCACTATTTTCAGGCTGTGGACCCAGCGACTTACATCAGCCACTCTTGAGGCCATTTCCATACCAGTACTGGAGGGGACGGGACCATAATGAGTTGAATCTTCAGTAAGGACACACTAGTACTTGTTTAGATGCAAGGGGGTCCCCATGTAGTGTAGTGTAGGTTCAGCTCTCTAGAACACTTTCACATCTACGGACTGTATCCCTAAAATGTAGAGTTGATGCGCTGGAGGCTGGAGCCTTTACATAGACGCTTCCTCTTGAGGTCAGCTCTTGAGGTCACTTCCATCTCTAGCAATCATGACGAGGTTGGGGCCTGAGGGAAGACCTGATTGCACACTGTGTGGGGAAAAAATGGCTCGCTTGCCCACATCCTGGCAGGGTGTCATGCAGCTCCCACACAGCACATCTTGGAACTGGCCAGGACAAGGCAGTGACAGCAGTTCATCCCTGCAGGGGAACAGCCCTCCCCCCTACTGCAAGGAGAACCAGGGCCAACATCCTCCAGGAAGCACAAGGGCGGCAGATGAGAGCAGACCTGGGAAAAGGGCTTTCCCCTCAATCATCCAGACATCACTTAAGCCCGACAGTCATCTGGTCAGAGCTGGATGTGCAGGAAGAAGGCTGTGACGAGGAAGGCCCTGAAATACCACGACCTCATCCAGCAGTGCAGAGAGCATGGAGGGCAAATGTGGCTTTTAACTGTAGAAGTGGGGTGCAGGGAGCTCCCAGTCTCTGTGTGGGCAGCGCTCACTGCACTGGGAATATCAGATAACAAGCAGAAGACGGCGGTGCGCAGGATTGGGGAAGCAGCAGGGAAAACCCATCTTGTTGGTTTCGGCGTTAAAGGGAGGAAGAGGGCCAGAGGCCTGGAGGTGATGGGAGCTGATTTGGCCGCTGCTGCTGACCTGCCAACTGGAGGGTTGGGACAGTGAAGGTCGGGGACCATCAGCTCCAGACTGAAGGCTACAGTCCTTCCAAAGAGCTACTATGTTTGTGGCATCCTTAGTAAGGATTTTAGTGTTCATCAAGGTGTACCGCATACTGAGACCAGAGAACAGAGATAAAAGTGAGAACACAAGTTCAAGTAAATAGCAATGATTTCCTGAGAGACTTCGTGGTTTGAGGCCTGTGCGTTCTTCAACCCTGGTCTTCAGGGACCCCTGCCCCGCATGCTTTAGATGTTTCCCTGCTCAATCACACCTGGCTCTAATTAGTGAGTCACTGACAGCCTTGTTTAGACCTGGAAGACGAGCTGATAGCCATCCAGTCAGGAGTAACTGAGCAGAGAAACGTCTAAGGCATGCAGAGGATCAGGGTTAAAGAACACTGCTTTAAGGTGTTCGAGAGGAGAGCCACATGGCTTGTGGTGTGGTGGCAAACCGGCAAACCGAGGTGTGGCTTCCTTTGCTGGTGAATTAACATTTGGTGGTGAGGCTGAGGTACTGGAGCTGGTTGCTAGAAAGCACCGGAGATCAGCGTAAAGAAATTGGTCCGGGAGTCCTCGACAGAAACCAGCACCAACAACAGATTAAGACGAGAGTTTGGCAAGCAATACCACCGAGGAGTGGAAACAGTCTGGAGGTGTGGCAGATACTGAGCGTTCTCAGATGATCTGCAGGTGTGCGACTGAGGAGAACCATGGCCATCCTCTGCCAAGCAAAAGGTAGAAACCACAGCAGCAGCCCAGGAATAAAGCCCCAGACCCGTCCACAAACACGGACACAACCCGAACCACAGAGATGACTCCTCTAACACACCTCCCGAAGAGATCTGACAGTTAAATCTGAATACTTCAAAGCATACCAGATCTGGACCACATCAGTCCAGTTCTGAGGTCCTTACGCTGGCTGCCTGTCCGTCAAAGGATAGACTTTAAAGTTCTGCTGCTGGTCTATAAAGCTCTGAATGGTTTGGGACCAGAATACATCAGTGACCTCCTGACCCAGTATGAACCCACCAGATCCCTCAGGGCATCTGGATCCGGTTTATTATCAGTCCCCAGAGTCAGAACCAGACATGGATAAGCTGCGTTCAGTTTCTATGCTCCACGTGTCTGGAACAAACTCCCAGAAAGCCTTCAGATCAGCTGAAACACTCAGTTTATTTAAATCCAGGTTGAAGACTCATCTGTTCTCAGCTGCCTTTGAATAAGATTTTATTCAGGAGCTCAAATCTGCGCAGACTTTTCAAAACTCTTTTTGACTGTTTTCTTTGTTTTTATGCTTTTATTCTTTTACTTTTTAATGCTTTCTTTTTCTACGATGCTTTTAATGTTTTATGTAAAGCACTTTGAATTGTTTTGTACATGAAGGCCCCGATCATACACCTCTGGCTAGCCACTACCCGCATATTGCGGGTTTAGGAACCTCCGCTAACCGCTAATGCAGTCTTCCGCTTCCCTAAAGCTGCTATCCGTTTTGCCGACTCCCTTATTCACATTGTAGGTGTGGCAAATGGGCGTGTCTTTTGTGCTTTCCGCAAACTCTGCATCTTGCGATCGGTGATTTAGGGTAGCGGGTACTACAACTGCTGACTGGACATCCTCTGACCTCAAGAGAATAACCGTTTGTGCATGTCCACATGTAACCAGGACGCACATTTATGCCATTTGGACACGCTCTTTTACGCGCCGACATGCGAGTTGCGCTTTCCGCAAACTCGGTATCTTGCGATCGTGGGTAGCGGGTAGCGAGTAGTGCAACCTGCTCTTAAAGGCAATGGCTACTGACACACTGATTGGTTTAACGGGTGGAACGCCCTAACCACTCCTATGCATAATATAGCGGTTAGCGCAGGTAAGATCGCGGGTTTTATGGAGGTGGAAGATTGCGTTCTTTGCGGGGAATGCCCCTCCCGCTACCCGCTATCCCTTAATAGCGGCTTTAGGAGGTTTGACGGAAGATCGGGCCCGAAATTTGCTATACAAATAAACTTGCATTGCCCTGATCTACAATTGAAGCAGAATTGTCTTTTTTGGGCCTTTATGTTTTTGATTCTTTTTGCTGTGCCCCTCCTCTCGCCAACCTTTTTCCAGTCCCACTTTGTTTTCAGATCTTGGGTCATCTGGTTTTTGCACGGTGTCATCCAAGCCCGGCTGAAAGAAAATAAGTCCAAACTCCAAGCTATTATCGCACGTCTGCGCAGACATCAGCGTGTAACACCATTCCATAAGGGGTTATCCATTTGTTTATTAGGCGCTGCCAATGGCTGGCCAGTAACCAGCCATCAAAGGCTTTGCCCCAATACCACAGAGCCATCACTAAAATAAAGCTGAGTTTCTCATTCCTCCCTCCCTCTTGCACTGCCATCTTCTCATTCCTCCCCTCGGGGTTCGTCTGTGAAATTAAAATAAAAAGAACGAAGCTCCCTTTGAAGAATGGACAGATAGAGAGAGAGGGCTAAAACGACAGAATGAAAAAGAGACATGGGGGGGAGGAGTGAGCGGTCGGGGGCCTGGTGGAGAAAGGGTGAGCGAGGGCCGGGATGTGAGACGGGGAGAGAGAGAGAGAGAGAGAAATTTGAGGGGCTGGGGGCCAAGCAATGCGAGCGCAATTAAAAGTGCACACACCGGCAAAAATGTGGGTGCTTTCAAGGCAGAGTAGCCGCAGACATCTTCGGGGAACTCATCACACCGAGGCAGCGTGTTTGAAGATGTGGTGGGCTTTGCTAACTGACGGTTATAACGGTCCAGGAGGTGCCGCAGCCCTCCATTAGGCCTCTCTGAGCCATCTACATTACTCTGTTTTTTTTCATTCTTTCTTCTTTGCTCGACTCATTACTCGCTAGTTGGCACATTGGCCGACGGTCGAGAGCGGGCGGGTGAGTTTCGACCACGTCTGAATTGATCTTTGACTTCTTTGGGGCCATCTGTCTTCAGTGACGGGACGGGCGAGGGGTTGCAGCTCCGCGTAGCCTCCGCAGAGCTTTGATCACATCACGGCGGAGTCGAGTCGGCGTCGCAGAAACAGACGGGGAACTTTGAGACAGACTAAATCCACAAAGGTCAGTTTGAGATGAAAATATTTATGAAGGAGTCCGATAGTGATGGGATTTTCAGATAAACCAGCCTTTATTTTCAGTATTGAAAAAAAAAAAAATCAAGAGATTCCTTAAATCAGCCCCACAGGACTGTCCCCGTTATTGTTTTTTTTCCACCCAAATGTAACGTCTTTGACAGTCATTATTTGATCTAATAGCTGCTGATTAGCACTTTCACCATTTGTTGCTCTTTGCTGGGGGACCGCTGCTACACAGAAGCAGTAAAACGATGAAGCGCACTGAGGAAGGAACACAATGTAGACAAGTCTGTTCCTCTGATTACCTGAGAGACCTGAGGCTCAGGTCACAATGTCAGGAAAGGTGGCTCAAATCAGTTTTCTTTTCTGCTCACACGTGACCCACAACTCTTTTTTACGCTTATTATCCTAAACTAGGGGTGAGTATTGGCAAGGACCTCGCAATACAATATATATCATGATACTTGGGTCACTATACGATATTTTCACAATATCACGATATATTGCGATATTCTACTCAGTTAATATCAAAATTAAAAGTACCGTACCGTACCGTCTTCTTCCGCTTATCCGAGGTCGGGTCGCGGGGGCATCAGCCGGAGTAAGGAAGCCCAGACCCCCCTCTCCCCGGCTACTTCTTCCAGCTCCTCTGGGGGGATCCCAAGGCGTTCCCAGGCCAGCCGAGAGACATAGTCCCTCCAGCGTGTCCTGGGTCTTCCCCGGGGTCTCCTCCCAGTGGGCCGTGCCCGGAACACCTCACCAGGGAGGCGTCCAGGAGGCATCCTAACCAGATGCCCGAGCCACCTCATCTGGCTCCTCTCGATGCGGAGGAGCAGCGGTTCTACTCTGAGCCCCTCCCGGATGACCGAGCTTCTCACCCTATCTCTAAGGGAGAGCCCGGCCACCCTGCAAAGGAAGCTCATTTCAGCCGCTTGTATCCGCGATCTTGTTCTTTCGGTCACTACCCAAAGCTCATGACCATAAATGGTCAAAATTAAAAGTAGAGATGAAAAATCAAGTTGCTGTATATGTTCATCAGATGATATTGATCATTCAGAGGACAAATTGAGTCAAAGCTATTTGCTTCAAAACAACCTATTTTGGTTTATTATTAGTGTTTTTGCACATTTAAGTAACTATTAGTAACCAATAAAAAAATTGATATTAGGAGCTGAAAAATCGATATTATATTGGGCAGCTGAAAATCACGATATATTGCCGAATCGATTTTTTTCTGACACCCTTATCCTGAAGCATCTTGTAAATTGGTCAGATCTGAGCAAACTCATCTGAATACTGGATTCATGAGATGCTCCACACTGTCCTCTCAGGAAAAACTTACAAACATCAATGATGCATGTGATGGGAGCAGTTAGTGGAATCACGGTGAGGCGTGTTGGGCTCACAATTATTAGCCCCCAAGGAAATATGCAACATTCCCCCTACGTACTGACCAATGACGAGGTGACTCCTTGGAGCTGGATCAGGCAGACATCTCGAGTTTAATATGCGCTCGTACTCACCACCCGTCAACGTGGTTCATTATAATTACTCCATCTCACTCATGGGTCTATTTAAGGAGCCGGAGGTGCCTGCATCTCACCTGTCTTCTGATCTCTCTCTCTCTCTCACCTGGACTTGTTTCATTGAAGGTTGAATCCAGCCAGTGAACATCTGAAACATGGGGATGAGATCTGGAAGCACATCCTTTGGTCTAATGAGACCAAACCTGAGATGTCTGTTTGGCAAAGGAAGGTAGAGACGTCCAAATAAAGTGGTTGCAACCGTCCGTGTTCGTGTACACGGCACCATTTCTGGAGTTACGCAAGCTTCCAACATCTCACTCTTGTTTGATCTTCGGTACGACGTCCAGAATGGTCTGTCAGACTCTACGTTGAGTCGTCTTACTTTGGGTTCACAGCGTTTACGTCTGCAGAAACTGCTTTAGCGAGGGGAAGAATGTGATCCTGGTCGTGGTTGGGGAGGAGAGGCTAATTTGGGATTCTTATTTTTCCTTGTTGCGTGAATTAATACGTCAAGGTGCATTTTAATTGGCTTGTAGGTAGACGGGGTCATCGGATTCGTGACACAGTCAGATTGCCGGCTGCCATCAGACCCCTTGGACCATCGGTTGAACATTGTGTCACGTACAGTGACCTTTAGACTGAGCCTGACTGTATTTTAGAGGAGATGAACCCAACTGTAAGTTTTCAGAGCTGCTGAGTGGAGATCAGCAGAGAGGAACTCCACGGAGCAGAACATCGCTGATGCTCAGATGGCGAGAAAGGTAAGCGATGCTGGCAGGTGTCACCGAGAGTGACAGCTTGTGCGTTTGGACGTTACGACGCCACTGACTCAACATCCGTGCAGTCCTTTGGCCTCTTTAGAGCTGTGACAGCACAAATTTGAGGTTTGTCTCCGTCTCTACTCGTCATCATTCTCATGATTTGCACGCAAATTGAACATTTCCACCGCATGTGTCACAACACGCTCTGGAAATGTAAAAGATGATGTGAGTAGTCAGACAAGCAAGCAGATGTGACTTAAAGAAACTAAACAAAAACTTGACCTTTTATACCTACAAAAGCACTGATATCCAACATGAGAGCAGGAGAAGAAGACCTGCATCCAGCATCTATAAAAAGCTATTTTTGATCAAAGCCAGGCCCCAAAGGTCCACTTGGATACGGAGTCTGTAGTTTGAAAAGTAAGGACTCCCTGGAACTTGACAGCAGCGTCAGAGAGGCTCATGAAATGTGAGTGGTCGCGGAGCTGAACGGCGCTGCTTCCCATAAGTCAACACCTTGTTGTGCGAGGCCACTCAGCGTCGCTGATGTTCCCCAACTGTACCATTGGCTTCATATTTCCCCCAGCAAACCAAATCTTTCCATCGCTCTTGATCAAACTCTCTCCTCCACTGGCGCCATATTGGCTGGCTGAAATGCTAAATGCGCCAAAAGCAAGGAAGGATAGTTGGACAGTGATGGTGAGTGTGAGCAGACCTGATTACTTGTTTTCCTGCTCACGGGCACATCTGTGTTTTCATCTTTGGGCAGAAAGCTGTCGCATGAAGAGGCCCAGGACTCAGTGTGTGTGTGTGTGTGTGTGTGTGTGTGTCTGTTTGTGTGTATCTGTGGGCCATTTTCTCCTTTCTCACCTTGTGGAGGCCATAATAGCCAGTGATGGATCGCAGAGCTGACGTGTCTAATTACATTCCTGCCTTCTCTGCTCCGTAATGACACCTGTTTTAAGGGCAAACTTCACCCACCATCCCACCCCCCCCCGCGCTCAAGAAACACACTCAGTTACGTCAAAAGATGCATATGCATGCGGTGAAATGCACAGCGGCAATAAATATTAAAAAATAAAAGATCACAATGTGCTTTAGCTGATAAAATGCAAACAGTTCCAGTTTCCATGTCTTGACTGGACACACCTGAAACCCCATTAGTGGGTGTGGTTTAATTTCATCTGATGATGCAAACAATGTCTCACAAAATCTCTGAAGCTCTCTTTTGGTACCACTGTAGTTAGCAGTCGTGAGCAGTGGAGCAAATCACGTATGTCTTACGTGAGGTGACTTTTGTACAGATGTTGCAGCAAACTTCTGCTACTACTGCTGGGCACCAGGTAGAAAACCACAAAGCTGCCCAGAAACTATTTGAAACAGAAGTTCACCTGTTCAGGAAGAATACTCGGTGGTCTGGATGGCTCAAAAAGGTTCCAGCTTGGTTCACATCAAAACATAATTCCCAGCAGTGAAGTCTGGTGGAGGGAGCTTCATGATGTGGGCTTTCTTAGCTGCCTCAGGGCCCAGACCTCTAATCCTGTAGGATGATGTTGAGGTGCTGCCGTTCTTGTCTAGTGTTTTGGGCACTTTACGACAAATTAATGAAGAAATGCAGTTAGTTCCAAGGGGCTCAACATGTTTTTTTTTTCTTGCCACGATATCTGTCTTGTTTAAAACCTAAAAAAAAAGAAAAAGAGGTTGTGAGACGAATAACAGCACCAAGCACCCTGCAGTAGCAGGAGAGGACTTTTTTAATCACCATGGATAGTGCAATTAATTTTAGCGAGACAGAATGGAAATAAGTAAAAGGAAGAAATAAGGTAGGGATGGTTAGGAGAAAGTCTCATGAGGACAGGAAGTAAGGCATTCAGCTTTGAGCGGATGAAATGTGATCAGAAAGAAGGAAAATGTAAATAAAAAGGGGAGAATGAGAAATGACTGGTGAAAAGAGATGGAAGATAAAAAAAGAGAGATGAAGCAGTAAGAGACGTTTATGGATGAAACAGGCCGACCAGGAAGTAGGGTTTAAACGAGCAGACGACCGGTCACATGATCACAAACCCTCTTGGTGAACTTTAATCTCAGGAATCCAGCCAAGCAGGCGGAACTTGACAGCAGAAGTTCCCTCTGAACCGCCGGCTGTGGGACGGAGCAACGCTCAGCTGCAAAACCGCTGCAAAGCCGCTGTAAAGCCGCTGCAAAGCCGCTGCAAAACTGCTGCAAAACTGCTACAAAACCGCTGCAAAACCACTGCAAAAAAGTTGCAAAAAAGCTGCAAAAAAGCTGCAAAGTCGCTGCAAAACTGCTACAAAACAACTGCAAAAAAGTTGCAAAAAGGCTGCAAAAAAGTTGCGAAAAAGCTGCAAAAAAGCTGCAAAGTCGCTGCAAAACTGCTGCAAAACCGGACCACGGTGCTTTCCCTGCTCTGTGGGACTTCAGCTTAAAGCCAGTGCTCTCTGAGCTGGTTCCCGTCAAGTTGTGTCAGGTGTGGTTTCCCTTTGAGTCATGCGGCGCTTTAAAAAGTTTGCAAAGTAAATTTATTTGACTGGCTGTTCTCTGTTTAGCATCAATGCTGCATCAGCGTCCATGTCAACCAGGTGTTTGCCTGCTCTTTTTTTTCCCTCATTTTTATTTGTTTTCAGTACGCAGTTACGAGTTCAGTGCAGTATTTTGTGTCCTTTTTCATAGGATCCCTGGTATAGAGACGAGGCTGCAGAGGCTAACTACAGCTAACTACAGCTAACTACAGCTAACTGCATCGATAGATGAGATTTCAGCTGCAGACTAAAAAGCTTCTTCTTTGGTGGTCTCTGTTGGTTCCGAAGGCTTTTCTACCTCTGCTGGTTGTACTGGGCTTCAGCTGGTGCATCACTATCTGTGGGTCGACTCTAGATCAGTGATAAAGGAAGAAACATGTGAATGGGGAAAAGGGAAGCTGGACAAAAGTGAAAATTATATTTGTGAGCAGTGAAAAGAAGTGAAAACGTGTCAAAAGGAGATGCAAGAGAAGAGAGAGAAAACCAGAGAAGATGAGGAAGAGAGAGGTGAAGTAGACGCGATGAAAGGCAGCAGATTAGTGAAGGAAGAGGAGCGAGCAGAGGGGATGGGAGGAGAGCTGGTGTTATTTCATGTCACAGTTAGCGTTTCTGCCACGGAGATGGCGCATAAAAGATGACTGGGCTCAGCTGCGGCCGATCGCAGAGCGTTGAGCGAGGTCTGAGAGGACGACTCAACAGGCCATTAGTGCTCCATAAATGATAATTTATGCGTCCGTGTTGAAACGCAGCCATAGGAGCTTCATCACTGGCTCCTTCAGAGTGTCTTCTTCCGCTAATTACCAGGTCAAAAAAGCAATTTGTACCATTGGAGAACAGTCTCCACTGTTTCTCACGCTCTACTCTCCGTGTCGCTCTGACACCGGCGAAACACCTCACACATTATGCAAAGTCACCAGCTGCTGGTAACACCCCCCCCAACAGGCCGGCGGGAGGGACGGACGGGAGGAACGTCGGCGGGGCGATGCAGTGGCGGTGATCACGGATGGATGGAAAATAAAGAAAAAGGAGTTAGAGATGGAGGACGGCAACGATGATGAGAACCGTGGTCATGTTTCTTCTTTAAAAAAGTACTGAGTTATAGTTATTAGTTACTTTCCCCAAAAAGTAATTGAATTAGTAACTGAATTACTCCTTCATAAAAGTAATTAGTTACCAGGGAAAGTAACTGTTGCGTTACTTTTGTCTAAAAAGTTCAAATATGTCAAAGATTTTCACAGGCCAGTTGCATAGAGTAGAACAGCATAGACGGTACTTTATTTACATTTTTAATATTTAGTTGTACTTTAGTTGTCCTTGTACTGTAAATTCAGAAGGTCAAACTATCACAAAGCTACAGACGACTGGGACATACAGTAGGCCTACTTCAAGTATTTTCCTCAAAACAAAAAGTAAACAGTTTAACAATATACAGTCATGGAAAAAATTATTAGACCACCCTTATTTTCTTCAGTTTCTTGTTCATTTTAACGCCTGGTACAACTAAAGGTACATTAACATGAACGATAACCACAAAGATTGCTCATAAGAGTTTTATTTAAGAGCTGATATCTTACCATTTTCCATGGTTTTCTTGATTATAACCTAAATCACTTAAGTTTTTACATCAATAGCTATGGCGTTGTACTGCCAAAAACACTGCTTTTATGCATTCAGTGTTTTCTTTTCTGTCTGTTTTAGTCACATGATGGTCTTTAGTGGTACCAGGTATTAAAATGAACAAGAAAGTGAAGAAAAAATGGTGGTCTAATAATTTTTCAATGACTGTTCTTTTAAATTAGAACTGAAGAGAAAGATATGGACAAATCCAACATTAGCTCCTAAACATTTATTCATTCATCCAGATACTCTGAACTCTTCAACTTCTGTTGACTTCTGTTAAAACAGCAGCTCTGTGGGAAAGTAGGTGCAGTGTGTGTCCTTCCTGACACTCATCCCAGCCATTAAACCACTGATTGTATCTTAAAAGCAGCAGCTTTTCAAACTTCTCGTCCTGACAGCTTGAGGTTAAAGTAGTATTTATATTTCCATCCCGAAAATGCCAGTTTTCCCTCGACAGACCGCTCCGGACTCGCCATTCCTGCATCTCAAGTGAGGCTGTTTGTGTCGCGTTTGTAACGACACCCACCTACCTGAACTCTGGCACTGATTGGCTCACCATGAAATAGTACTCTAGCTTTAGCTAAACATCATCACTAGGGGTGCACGATAACTATCGGGCCGATAACAGGAAAATTATGACATAATTCCAATAAGTCCGATATCACGACGAATAGCCCCGGTAACATATATATTTTCTGTCAACACGGCAGTGCCTCGCTCCCTCTGAGCCTTGAATGACCGGCAGTGAATGTTGTGTTCAAGTGACGTCGGCATAATCAGAAAAATGATTTCTCAATCAGGAAAATCAAGAATACCCCCTCATGCCAGAATCAGAATTTTTGATTGACAATTGAAAATGTAAAAAAAAAAAACAAATGACTCACAGATAATTACGGATTGGTAAAGTTACTGAACTTTAACACGGACATTTTCATTTTAAAGTTCTCCCAGACGGAGGATTCAACAGAAACAAGGTTATTTGTAACAACTGCCAAGTTGAACTCCCCGTTAAAAGTTTCTGCTGTTACCTCAGAAATTACCTGTTTTAATGTTCTGGTTGTGGCCTCTAGATTGATAGGATTTTGTTGGTAAACTTTTTTTTATTTTTTATTTTTTTGAACAGGATGACATTAATGCCCTGGCAGTGGCAATATGCTTTATTTTATTTGACATTTTTTCAGATGAGATTTACACTAAATATGTGTTACTGACAAGCGCTGATCTTTAAAGTGTTTGAACAACAAATGTTATGACACTTTAGTTCATATGGCAGCAGAACATTTGAATAAAAGTGACTTTTACACTACTTTTGAATTCATTTTTGATTTTTCCGCATACAATGCGATTAATCGTGATCAATCAGGGAAATAATGCGATTAATCGCGATTAAAATTTTTAATCGTTGCCCAGCCCTATTTATTTTATATCAGTCAGTAATGCACCTTATTTAAGGTGATGTGAGATATCAAATAGGTTTGTTTGATAGCTTTACAAAAATGTTTGAGATGCCAGTAGTTTTTTCAATGGAAAAAATAAATATCTGTTCATTTAAAGAGTCCAAATTATTTTTGATTTTGTTCATAGTATTGATGTAATGATCTTAGGTATATGTGTGTGTTATCGGTATCAGTATCGGCCTTTAGGAGCTGAAAGTTATCGGTTATTTGTATCGGTTTTAAAAAACAGTTATCGTGCATCCCTAATAATCACTTATGCATCTGTCACCCCTCCCTCCCCCTCACCAAAGAACGCCAATCAGAAAAATGAAAAAAAATAAACTTTTATTTGGAGCTCCTGTGGCTGCTGAGTGAGTCAAGTCGGATAACCGCAATTAGATATATCAGTGCATAGTAACACGCCACAGTTTTACTGTCGGTAATGGTAACGGCGTTGTAACGCTTGAAGTAGTAATTAGTTAGATTACCCGTTACTGGGAAAAAAATAATGCGTTAGTAACACCGTTATTTTTAACGCCATTATTCCCAACACTGAAAACGAAGAAAAGAGAGAAGAGAGAGCGAGAACAGCCATGCAGCGCCGCCGCCTCGCTGCTGCAGAGGCTGAGGTCACTCGACATGTTTGTGACGGATGCGCGCCGTGGCGAGGAAGGAGGTTAACACTCATGCACGAAAACTTGTGTTTGCGTGCCTTGCACACGGTGTAAGGGACGGGCCGGTGCTTTCAAAGGCACGTCAACTGGACACATTAACTCATAAAATACCCCCACCGCCATGAAATATGCAGCACCGGGGCCACGGGGATGGAAGTCGACCATCCATAATTGATGTAAATGAGGAGCTCTCCCATGGCAAACACTGCGCAAATCTGTTCCAGCAGAATTTTAAGGTCACGTCTCGTGCCATCGTGTACCCGCCCGCACCAAAGAACCAAATCAAGACAAAGTAAGGCGGCGTTTGGCGAGAGCTGCGACCGGCCCACATTCAGCAGTGTGACGGGGAGGAAGCTGGGGAGGTGGAGGAGCAAATTACAATCTTCCATTCTGACCTTGCACGAATTGATAACATCCTGACACTTCAATAATGAATGCGACCCCCCCCCCCCAACACACCCACCGGCCTTCTTCGTTTTTCAGTTTCAGTGTCTGCCAGCTGGTTGTTTCAGTTCGCCGGCCTGCAAGCAGAATTAATATTTCAGAGAGCATAACCGCCATCTCTTTCTCCGTCAGCGTCTCTGACATGCAAACGACTGAGATGATCGCGTTGGCGCCGGATAAGTGATGCGAGGGCGATCGCACGTCTCAACGACGAGCTGATACGCCGCTCCTTCTTCTTCTTTTTTAATCCTGTGTGCCTTCAGTAGTGAAGCTTTGAATCATTGATGGAAGGAAATCGTGGATATTTCTGTATATTTCTGTATATTTCCTCTTCGACCCTAACCCTAACCCATCACGCCGTCCTGTCCCACGAACGTCTCCAAACCTGAAGCTGCATGCGATGACACGATCTGAGGCTGAACAGGTGTGTTGGTGGACGTGCTTCCACTTCAACCCGCCGCTTGACACACTTGCTTTTGGATTTTTTTTTGTTTATTTTTTCGATCCAGCTTCCAAAGACACCTCCTGCTGGAGATCAGTAATTTGGAACGGTCAACGACAGAATTTGTATTTGAGCGACAATAAAAAAAGAAAATGATCTGTTTGTCGAGATACCTGTGTGCGTGCGTGCACTGGGCCTGTTAGGAGGCTCTGCGGAAAATAGATTTAATTTAAAGCAGAGATCCACAGATAATGTGATTTGATAATTTGGTTTGATTGAAGGCAGAGTTTGCTCATAATGGCCATAAAAAAAAAAAAAACCTCTAATATTCAGGTTGACTAAGTTAAAAACCTGATTTTTGAGAGGACCTGAGTGGGGACGTGAATGAAATCATCTTTGAGGGAGAACAGAACACACGAAAGTTTGCAGCCAAATGGATTTAACATCAACGTGAAGTCAGAATAAACTCCAACTAAACCCCAAAACTGTCCCCCCACCCAGATGACCGTATGGGAGGGGTCCCTGCAGATGAACCACAGATGAACCACAGATGAACCACAGTGCTTTTAAATTTGTTAATGTACAGAAAGTGCATAAAAAAGGACTCCTATCAGTACTCTGTTGGGTGGGCAACAGAGTACCTGTAGGGGGGGGGAGGGTCCTAATGGGCCAGTCTGGCCCTGGGTGATGGGAATTAGCTGGCACTCGCAGGAGGACTTGAGATGGACTAAGATAAGGAGAGTGGTGATGGTAATAGTGGTAACAATTTCCTTGGTACTTTGGTAACTTACATGTGAGTGTATATGGGCACGGACACATGTATTCTTTACACCCCTCCAATCAATCAATAATGTTTACATCAATTCTCCATATAAAGGTCTATAGCTTGGTAGAAGGTGTTCATCCAGTTTTCTTGTTAGTAGTTTTCTTTTCTTCCTACATATTATCTTTTAAGTTTGTTCACTGTCACAACACAATCCACTACACAACACCCCTCACACTTCACAACCCAGCACACACCACACCCTCGCTGTCCTGTCTCTTTAACTGTCCTGTCTTTAAATGTCTCACTGCTGGTGTTTTTTAGTCCTCTCTGATGAAATCAGGATTTAAGATATTAATAAAGATGTTAGAAATTACTGCCAGAGAGGACTGAAGGACACATTCACATTCCCAGCCATATAATGTGTAATTGATGCTTTCAGTTCAATTAATTCAAACAAAGTCATTGGAACACTCACAAGATGTCACCAAAATCACTTTGTCCCTTTAAAATCTTTCGGAAAATGATGTAAATGTATTGCAAGATGAATATCGATATATATCGTATCGTGAGCCGAATATCATGTATCGCTCGCGAGATTAGTGTATTGCTACAGCCCTACTCTGGACCTACTCTGGTGAGTATTGGCAAGGACCTCGCAATACGATATGTATCATGATACTTGGATCAAAATATAATATTATCACAATATCACGATATATTGCGATATTCTACCCAGTTAATATCAAAATTCAAAGTAGAGATGAAAAATCAAGTTGCTGTATATGTTTTAGGAGCTGAAAAATCGATATTATATTAGTCAGCCGAAAATCGCGATATAGCCAAATCGATTTTTTTTTTCACATTGACTGGCAGAAAAACCCGCCAACTGTTTCCCCCGGCCAAAGCAAAAATGATAATGCCTGGTCTTTCCTGTGCCCCCCCAGCCCCCGCAGGTGATAAAAACCATTTTAACCAGTAAAAACCCATCTACTCCACTCCTAACAGGCGCTACAGAGCTGAAGGGTTGCTGGTTCAAATTTGGGCCCCTCTTTCCATTCCTGCTAGGGGTTTCTGGTTTTACTCAGGCGCCAGGGACCCCTGAACAGAAGCTGGAACCCTAACCCTAACCCTACGGCAGAAGACAGTCACGAAAAGGCGCCGCAACTTTAACGGTCGCTGCAGAGCTTCCAGCTTCGGCGAGCGTTCACATATTCAGACGCTCTGGAGCGAAGCATCATTTCAAACGTCAACCAAAGCGGCGGTTCCACAGAGGATTCACCCTCTGCCACCAGCCTCAGCTGTTTCTGACCTTTGTAGTGTCTTTCCAGACGCTCAAACTTGTTCATGTAAATCAGAACAAACCACTGGCGAGAATAAGTCTGAGAATCTTCAATCTTTGAAGTGTTTTTTTTTGTTGAACGCAGCTCCATCTGTATAATCTCATCTGGCTCTGGGCAACTCTACCCCCCCGAGCCACCGGGGGTTACGAGCGGAGCTCTCTCCAGAGCTGCCCACTTTCTCATTACCAGCTTATACTTCTATTAAAGACTCATCAGACGCCGGCGAGTCATGCCCTCAATCGATAAATATGCAAACCAGGATTAATCAATATGTGAAATATGAAATAAGGACAAATGATAACACGGAGATGGAGTACATCTCATTTCTTCCTCGGTTAAACGAACGCGTTTGATTGGCGAAAAACTGGAATAGCAAAGCAGCCGTTTGGCTTTTATGTGATGGCGTCCTGCATTTTAGTTGGCACACGGTTCAATATAAGAGCAGCATTTACAGCCAGATGGATGGGGGGGGGGGGCGGGGGGAAGAAAAAAGTGTTTTAACTCTAAAATTATTTTTGCTCGGAGTGATAGTGGTAGTAATAAAGAAGTTATTGACCAAATGATATTGATCGACAGCTCCTCAGGCAAAACAAGCCGACCTTGGTCTCCCTCTGTGACTTGCCCTCCCCTCGCCTGTCTCCCCTCTACTCTCCACCCCCGGAATTCAATAATATATTATTTTACACAGTTTAAAGCCCAGCAACAAATAGCTGCGCAGCGCAAGGTGAGGGATTGCTGGTAAATTTTTCATGGCTATTTGCCTGTAGGAATTTGGCAAAGGAGTGCGCGAGGGTGATTAGAATCAAGACTCCAGTCGAGGCTTGATTAGGCGTGGCCGGTTTTTTGGGCAGGAGGGACAGGCGGCGGAGGAGCGGGACGGGAGGAGGTTAGCCCGGGAGAAAGGAAGATCCGGGGGCGATGCGTTCCCTCCTTCGCCCGGCATAAATCAGACGGTGACCTTGATGTGTTTGCGGGGGGAGATGCAGAGGTAACTACATCCAAGCTCCGTCCTCTGGCTGATTCACAAGGGCAGCGGAGGGAAACAATCGCCATTGATTTGGCCCCGACGAGGCGTTGGGGGGGGTGGGGGGATGGGGGGCAGGCCTGGTTGATTGTCACGTTACACTCTTAATAGACGCACCTCGACGGGTAGTGGCGGCGTTTTGAAGACAGTCCAGAGTAGGGTTGTGAAAGAAAATCGATTTGGCGATATATCGCGATTTTTCCTGCGCCCAATATAATATCGATTTTTTTAAGGAAAATACTTAAATGTGCAAAAACACTAATAATTAACAATAAATAGGTTGTTTTGAAGCAAATAGTTTTGACTTAATTTGTCCTTGAATGAATTGAATGACAAATAGTTTTGAGTTTTGACAAATATTTGACTAATTTGTCCTCTGAATGATCAATATCATCTGATGAACATATAAAGCAACTTGATTTTTCATCTCTACCTTTAATTTTGATATTAACTGGGTAGAATATCGCAATATATCGTGATATTGTGATAATATTATATCGTGATCTAAGTATCATGATACATATCGTATTGCGAGGTCCTTGCCAATGCTCACCAGAGTAGTTCCAGAGTAAGGCTGTAGTGATACACTAATGTCACGATGCGATGCGATACACGATACACGATATTCGGCTCACGATACGATATATATCGATATTCATCTTGCAATACATTTACATCATTTTCCGAAAGATTTTAAAGTGACAAAGTGATTTTGGTGACATCTTGTGAGTGTTCCAATGACTTTGATTGAATTAATTGAACTGAAAGCATCAATTACACATTATATGGCTGACAGGCAGCTTGCAAATGCTGAACAAAATGAAAGATCAATATCATCCGATGAACATATACAGCAACTTGATTTTTCATCTCTACTTTTAATTTTGATATTAACTGGGTAGAAGAAGGCAATAAATCGTGTTATCGTGATGATATTGTATCGTGACCCAAGTATCATGATATATATTGTATTGCGAGGTCCTTGCCAATACTCACCCCTAGTCAACGGGACTTGTTGCTTGCTTCCGTGATCGTATCGTCCATGCGTCTTGTGCAGGCGTCAACATCGAGGCGGCCGATTAAATGCTGCAAGAATTGAAACTTTAAATCCAGTCACAGCGCATTTAAATCCACGTCGATGCAGTCCTCTGATCTGAGCATGCTCACGGCCACATCAGACATGAAAACTCCGGCAGGCACCTGCATCAGCGAGCCACGCGAGATATTTCTGTTTATTGGCACCATGGACATAATTAAGTTCAAATAGTATACTCAGCTGTCAAGCATACTTCCTGATTAACGTTGATCTTATACATGCGGTCCAGTCTATAAATGTCAAAGCTATTTAAGAGTGCACGGAGGCTGAACCTGCCAATCAAGTCTTTTCCTGCCACCCGTCAGCGTGCTGAGAGGAGGTTGCAGCTCCCCAGAGCTACCAGAGTCAATGCATCTCACAGCTCAGTCCTGCTTTCTCATCCTCCTACGCTACCTCAGAAGGGCGACGCACCAAAGAGACGACAGTAAACACACCAGAATGTGTATCACATTGCAGAAAAGCTCTCCCCAACCCTGGGTAAAGGTGAGGAGCACATCCATGGGCCAGTCTGGTTCACAGGCTGCAGGCAAACAGTGGAAATCAACGGTTTGTTCCACTTGAACTCAACAAGCATGGGAAAGTCACTGTTTTTACAGTGACGGTATATTTTACTGAACATCCAAGTTACTGAAGTACACCTGGAGGTGGAACAGCATCTCCAGGTTGGGACCGAGGTTCTGCCTCGAGTGGTTTTAGTGCTGAGTCTTGTTAAAAGGTTGAGACCGAAGTTTGGTTTTTATTTCGGAATTGACCTTTCGGTAAGCACTGCCCCCTTCCTAGTAACTGTTGCTAGGTCGGACAAACTTTCTGCTCCTGTGTTAAGGACTGTGTTAATTCGATATTTTTCCGATGTGTATCATCAGTGTTTTTATTATACTAGAATAACTCCATGGTGAAATATTGCTGCTGGGGACCTGCAACAGTGACTCGAGGTGTCCAGAACATTTGGAGGGACATTTTTATTCCCTTTCCTAAGCTGAAACAAACGCTGGAAAAATGCAGGCAGTAGGTTCAGTTATGTGTCCGTCCACACAAGCAACTAAACGTGGGAAAGTTACAAAACACACATATATTTGCTCCAATCTAAGTTTACTTTGTTTATTAGATGATTGATTTAACCACCGTTTAGTAAAAGTAATAATATGATTTAGCTGCAGGGACAGTTTTTCGTTTTTTAATCTAACTAAAAAAAAAAAAAAAAAAAAAATATATATATATATATATATATATATATATATATATATATATATATATATATATATATATATATATGATAATAATATATATATATTTCAATTTTAGACTTGAATCAAAAATGCTAAATTAAAAAAACGGGCCACAGAACTGAATTTGTTTTAAAATCGAGGACTGGACTTTCTGTTGTCATTACACATCTGTGCCACTAGATGGAGCCGCACTGAAGAAACCAGCTAGAGAACAGCAGAACAGTGAACACATGGAGCAGATCTGATGTAACATGGAGGAATGACGCGAAAGTTTTTTTGCAGTTCATAATTTTTTTTTTAAACATTGCTAATTGTTCACTGATTTTTACCGTTCTCCATGTCTGGTTTATTTTTCCTATGTTTACTGTTTTCAGGTTCCACAGCAGCCAGTAAGACTTTTCAAAATAAAAGCATGTGAGCAACATACGTTAATGCGTGATAAAATAAATGTCGCCGTTAATAAATTAATGCATTAAAGCGATAATAACGTGTTAACTTGCCCAGCCTTATATACATATATATATATATATATATATATATATATATATATATATATATATATATATATATATATATATATATATATATATATATATATATATATATATGCTCTTTAAATTCTCGATGGTCACCTGACCCTGACCTGATTTTCATTTGCATAATTAGCATTTCTCAATATCTTCACGTCGTTGAAATAAGAGCGACTTGCTAACAGGTTTAACACAGAGTCCAGTTCTTTCCCTCCGGTCTTCAGGAGGTCACAGGATAACGTGAAGGGCTGTGAACTGACGAGTGACGGCGAACGCTGTTGTGAGTCTGGTTTCGTTTTGCAACTTCAAGCCTCTTGGGTTCTTAAAAAAGTGACTTAATTGAAACCTTGTGAGGTGTTTAGCAGAGACATCTCTCTGGCCGATAATTTGGGACGTGGAGCCCCCGAACCAGACGGAGAGGGCAAAAGCCGCTGGCGTTTCAGTGATTTACATGTCTGGAGTGGAAAATCTTTGCAAACTTGCAGCTAAACTCTCAGACAAATAAATAACAGTAGAGACGGAAGAAAAAAAAAAAGGTGCAAAAAATGTGATTATAATTCTGGGTGAGAGGACGAGGGCGATTCACACCTCAGTGGCTGACGGCAGACGCTGCCGTTTCTGAAAGGACTGGAGGAAGTGAGGAGCATATGGAGGAGAGCACAGTCAGACAGAGGAAGCAACTGCTAATTTCAGTTTCAACTTACCAACGGTGGTGTTTTTCTTTAGGCCTCGCTGCTTCCTTCCTCTCACCTCATCTCCATAACTCTCACCATCAGCAGAGGAGGAACGGGGGGAGAGACAGCGGGGGTGATGACCTGCTTGGTGTCTGATCTCCAGCGTTTCACATGATGCAGGTACCAAAAAAACAAAAAAAAAAAAAACTTCTATACTGTCATTAAACACATTCACGCAATGAAACAGTGAACTAAAGGACACAGCAACACCTGCCTCTTCTCACAGCCTCCAGGAGGCCGAAGGTCTCCACCTTGAAACCTGAGCTCCTGACCAGCAAAGTGCTTCCACATTTCCTGAAAGAAAGAAAAAAAAAAAAGCTTGTATGTTTTGGTAGAGGGCCCGGAAAATGAAAGACCCCCCCCAAGTCTGTTTTAATCTGACTAAGTATTTAACACACTTCCTGGAATCAGACAGTTACGCTTAAACGTGACAGTTGCGGGCGGCGGGTTTGATGGCGAGCAGTGGCACGAACAGTTAGAGGCGTTATTCCCAGATGGGGGACTCCAGCCTGTCCTGGGTCGGACCTGGGGGGAGGGGCATCCTCCCAGGCTGGACACGCCCAGAGCACCTCCCCAAGCGTCCAGGAGTCACCCTGACCCTCAGCTGGCTCCTCTCTATGTGGAGGAACAGCGACTCTACTCCGCCGCCTCCACGCAGGAAACTCATTTCAGCCGCTGTGATCTCATTCTTTCATTTGGGTGAAGTTAGTCAGTCTGAAAAGATGGAGGAGCCGTGACCCGGCTGCTAGGCTAAACGCCATCCTCGGACCCTTCCAACCGTCAGACGGTCTGTTGGCACGACTGACACAGCAGAACGTACTCTGTGAAATATGAACGACTGTGCGCTTTCAGGTCTTCGTTCTCCGCTCAGAAGGCTGTCAATCAAACCACTACGCCTCTATAACTATACATGGGGGGAGGGGGGGCTGTCAATGGGGACTGACTCACCGCTGGAGTCAGCCCCTAGTGGTCAGTAGAGGACTTGCAATTCCAATTTATTTCACCCCAGCAGCCTGGTTGCAGCCCCCTGGTGCTACTGCTCACGGAGAGCCGATGCAGTCGAGGTGCAGGAGTTACCGCTTTAAATAAGCTCCGCCCACTCAGTAAAAGTCTTCACATCTAAACATAACTGCTCATGATTCCTGCTGCCAACCTGACGAAGACGGTGCAACTTTAATCTCCTTTTCAAAAAGAGCCCCGAGGAAGCAGCGGCTAATTTCAGTTTGAGCTGTTTAGAATTTATGGTCGACGGTGAGTCAGATCTTTGGCGGGAACGCCGAGGTCACTCAGGTGAAGCAGCACAAACACAAAGTCTGATCCGGTTCAAGTCGGGACAGGCCGTGCACGTCGGGGCCGTGCGTGCCCGTTGCTCCCCAGACGTCTCTGCTGGGAACAATAGCGCCTGACTCATCCCAGTGTTTACCGTCCTATTTTGACTCTGTCTCGGGGAGGTCCAGACCTCGGTGACTTCATAGCTGGTTTACGGCCGTGGGACGGCGCGCCGTCGGCTTTGTTTGTTTCAGTGTTTTGAAATCTTTGTTTTGCTCGGGGTACTGCGACTGATTAGCGTTTAACAGCAGAGCAGCGGTTAGCGCTGTTGCGGTTTCAATCAGTCCGAAAACACAGACGTTGACTCTAAATTTAGGGGTCACCAACCTCGGTCCTGGAGGGCCCGGTGTCCTGCAGGTTTTGCATGTTTCCCTGCTTTAACACATCCATCATCTATACCCGTTTCATCCTCCGGAGGGTCATGGGGATCTGCTGGAGCCTATCCCAGCCGTCTACGGGCTGGACAGGTCACCAGTCCATCGCAGGTGCCACATGCAGACAAACAACCACTCACACTCACAATCACTCCTACGGGCAATTTAGAACCACCAATCAACCATCAGTCAATTTGGACTGTGGGAGGAAGCCGGAGTACCCGGAGGAAACCAACGCCAGCACGGGGAGAACATGCAAACTCCACACAGAAAGGCCCCTGCTGAGGTTCGAACCAGGACAACAGTGCTAACCGCTTAGCCACCACTTAACACACCTGATCCTAATTAATGGCCACCATCACCTTGTCATCAAGGTCAGCACATGTCTGTTAATGACTCAGCCACCTGTATCAGGGTGTGAAGAAGGAGGGAAACATCTAAAACCTGCAGAACACCGGCCCTCAAGGACCAAGATCGCTACCTAAATTCTCAGGGACGCCGCTGATTTCCAACTTTGACCGTCTCTCAGACCGTAAAGGACAGACGGAGACGGCTTGTGCCTCCCTGTCTGTCCATCATCACATCCGCCAGCCTCGTGCAGCGTCATAGTTAGCGCTGATTCATCCAGCTCCTTCAGCTCTTTACATTTGAAAGTTTGGTCTGGACTCTTCAGGCTTCAGGCTTCAGATGATCACAGAAAATGTAATTTTCAATGTAGTGATTCTCATTCTCAGGCTCGGCTCGCATCCTCCACCCTTCTAATGTAAAAAATGTAGCCACAGTCATGCTAATCCTTCCCTGACAGGGATAAAGATGCCAATTTCCATGTAAAAAAGGCCTTCATTACAACATTAGGTCTCTGGTGGTGTAAATGTGAAGTTCCACATGGCTAATAACAGCCCGAATCTCCTCAGGACCCTGATCTTTTATTCAAGTCAGCCCTCGTGCAGTCCAACAAACTTCATTTATATTGCATGTCCTAGTCAGCAGTATGGAGAGATGAATTAGCATACAGAGTCGCAGACACAGTGATTACAGGCTGACAGGCGACTTACACGCCCCCCTGCAAAGGGCCGAACATGTCTTCATTTTATTTTTTTTCCCCCTCTGTCCTTTTATAGCCCGAAGCAGCTGATACAAGGCTTTCTAATAGAGCAGAACACAGGAGAGACGAGGCGAGGACGGCTTTAATAATGAACGGATGACATTGGTGATGGTGGGAAGAGGCAGAGAGCCGCAGGAACGCCAGAGAGGAAGAGGAGGCTTCCATTAAAGGAGCAACGCGGAGTGTTTGAACATCAATTAACCGATAAAAAATTTATATTCAGTCATTAGTGGTGTTAATGCGGTAAGACCTTCAGTGGCCTGCTGGCAGACGGGTCACTTCTTTTCTTTTTTTGGTGAAAAATCTTTATTAAAATGACTCTCATGAGCAAAAATAAACACGGACATCGGAGAAATTAGGGATGCATGATAATTATCGACCCGGGCCGATAACAGGAAATTATGACGTCATCCCGATAAGTCCGATATCATGACGAATAGCCCCGATAACATTTTTTTTTTTTAACGCAGCAGTGCCTCGCTCCCTCTGAGCCTTGAATGACTGGCAGTGAATGCTTTGTTCAGGAGACGCCGGCATAATCAGAAAAACAATTTCTCAGTAAGGAAAATCAAGAATACCCCCTCATGCCAGAAAACAACTTGTTAACTCGGTCATCATTTTGGTAGTTGCTGACTTTGAATTGATATTTGCAGTATTTTCCCACATGTTACACATAAAAGATAGAAAAAATAGATAACGCCGAAAGAACGACTTTGCGACATTGCGACACAGTGCACTGTAAAAAAAAAAAAACAACATGGCGGCAATTGTAACTTCAATAAAGTTTCAGAGGACGATAGTTTGCTGGTTATTTGTGACAAATGCTCCAAGCGAAGGAGGGAAAAATAGCACAAGTTTTAATACGTCAAACCTGATCAGCCACCTCAAACATAACCATCGCTTCCATGAAGTTTTGAAATCACGCTAACATGAGCTAACATGAGCTAACGTGAGCTAACATTAACTAACGTGAGCAAGCCAGCAGAAAGTCAACCCCTCCCCTCCCCTCTCCTCTCTGCTCATCGCCATCATCTCTCTCATCTAAAGCTTCCATGAGATTAAAAAAAAAAAAAAAAACCTACCGAACCTCATTTACTTTAATTAAAGGCATTCATTTGAACGGAACCACAAGCCAAAATCCTTTAAATGTAATCTTTTGTTACTATGGAGTGCACTTTTTCACTTTATTTACACAGACAAGTCTAACTTGTGTCAGTACATTAAATCTGAACTTGACACAAGGTACATGATGTTTAAGGATGTCTAACGTTGCAAAGCCACATGGGAAAAGCCACGGCAGAGGAAGAGGAGGGTCTGAGGAGGAAGAGGACTGGCCCGAGTCTCAGAGGATCAGCAGGGACCGCCATGACGCTTAGTTGGCTCTCCTTTAACACATGTTTGGAAGACTGGGGAAAAGAAAAGAAACAGCTGGCTGCTCGGTGTCTTAAATGCGTTATAAGTAACCTGAGGGGGTGTGGCAGCGTTACAGCTGTGATCTAAAGTTCAATAAATAAATAAATACACGGAAACAGAAAGTTTACTGGGGTGAGTGATGACTGATGTAACGCAGGTCTGGCAGTCAGGGACAGAAACCAGATACGAAACAGAGACGGGAAGGAAGACTGAACGGAAAAGAAATGGTTTCTAAATTAAAGGAGGTATAAGACATTAAATACATCTCACATGAAACCAGCATAAAAAAAAGTCATAACCTTTTCGTTTCTCACTGTGTGACATTAAATCAGACTAAACGTTTCCTGTTTTAGGTCTGTCAGGATCACCACAATTATTTCTATTTGCTAAATACCAGAAAAATGGCAGAGAGGATTTTTTTCTGACTTTCTCCAAAGTCAGAAGTTTCCATCCACTAAGGTTACTCTGCCAGCCCAGATGATGATGATGATGTCACAGCTTTGGAAGCTTCTAATTGGCTAACTGACAACATCTGAGTTAACCGGAGTCTCACCTGTGGATGTATTTAAACACCTCAAACAGAGCTTGGTATACAAAACAGTGCAGTTAAAATATACTGGATGCTAGTGCGACTAATGAGCTTATCAGGCTATTTAAAGTATCTGTTGTGCAGAAAGCATACCAAGAGCTGGGTTATGACATATCTTTGTCTTTCAAAATTAATAAACTGTTCATTTTGTTCCAAGTGCTGCAAGTTCTTAGCATGAAACACAAGTGCATGAAACAGAGTATGTTTTTTACTTGCTAAACTAACAATAATAATAATTATAATAATGATGATGATAATTAATGATAATGGTTATGAATGAATGATGTTGTTTTTTTGTTTTTTTTTGCTAAAACAGAATTGTCATGTTGGGTTCCAGCCTCTCCTGTCTCACATAGGACCTGCTTAAGCAACAATAAAGTTTGATTGACAGCTACAATTTTTACTTGAAGTGAAATAGTCTTCAACAAATGCAAAACAGTCAGGATGCATATTTAACTATTCCAGTTAATATGAACTGATACAAAACTTTTCTGTTTGTGCCAGAACTTCTGGCTTTATTCTGCTACCTGCCCCCCCCCCCCCCCCCCCCCCCCCCCCCCCCCCCCCACCCCCCCCCGGACCCACACCAGTTTGCGTACAGGCCCAATAGATCGACAGAGGACACAATAACCACAAGACAAGGGAGCTATGTCAGGATGCTCTTCATAGACAACAGCTGAGCTTTCAACACGATCATACCAGACATCCTGATCCCCAAACTGTTCAGCCATCATCTACCTGCTCATGGATCAAAGACTTTTTGATCAACCGGCCCCAACAGGTGAAACTGGGCTGCCACCTTTCATCTGCCCGCACCCTCAGCACTGGCACACCGCAAGGCTGCGTGCTGGGCCCACTCCTGTACTCGCTCTACACCTACGACTGCAGCCCCACCCACCCAGAACACAACGGTGGTGGGGATGATAACGGGGGGGGATTAGGAGGCCTACAGGGACGAGGTCCTGAACCTGGAGAGGTGGTGTGCAACCAACAACTTAGCACTAAACATCTCCAAGACAAAGGAACTCATCCTGGACTTCCGGAGAAACAGCGCTACCCCTGCTCCCCTGTACATCAACGGTGAATGGGTTGAGCGAGTGCAGTCATTTAAATTCCCGAGGGTCCACATCTCTGCTGACTTATCCTGGACAACCAACACGTCAGCCTTGGTCAAGAAGGCCCAGAAGCGACTGCACTTCCTCAGAGTGCTCAGAAAGGAACAACTGAGCACAAGCCTGCTGGTGACCTCCTACCGCTCCACCATAGAGCCTGCTGGTGACCTCCTACCGCTCCACCATAGAGCCTGCTGGTGACCTCCTACCGCTCCACCATAGAGCCTGCCGGTGACCTCCTACCGCTCCACCATAGAGAGCCTGTGACCTCCTACCGCTCCACCATAGAGAGCCTGCTGGTGACCTCCTACCGCTCCACCATAGAGAGCCTGCTGGTGACCTCCTACCGCTCCACCATAGAGAGCCTGCTGGTGACCTCCTACCGCTCCACCATAGAGAGCCTGCTGGTGACCTCCTACCACTCCACCATAGAGAGCCTGCTGGTGACCTCCTACCGCTCCACCATAGAGAGCCTGCTGGTGACCTCCTACCGCTCCACCATAGAGAACCTGCTGACCTACGCGGTGTCAGTGTGGCACTCAAGCTGCACAGTGGCGGACATCTACAACTCCAGATGCCTGAACAGAGCAAAAAGCATCATAAAAGACATCACTCACCCCGGCTTCCATCTGTTCAACCTGCTACCCTCTGGCAGGCGGTACCGGTCCATACCAGCCAGAACAAACAGCTTCTTCTCTAAAGCTGTCACAATACTCAACTCTAGTCTGCACGGACGAACTGACATACTTTGCACTGGGTGTCATGCATACTGTAAACTGTAATCTGTATTTTGCACTGTAAATAACCACTATTTATTACTGAATGCTACCACATGTCACTTTACCTATACCACCGCGGCGGTCTTCAAATGGACGCATACTGTAAACTGAAATCTGTATTTTACACTGTTAATAACCAATATTTATTACTGAATGCTGCTATCACGTGTCACTTTACCTATACCACCAGAGTATCACTATTACAAGTCACTTGCTCCCCACTGATGCATGTATAATAATCATAATGTCACACATGGTAATACACCACTGGATGCTGCTACTATTAGCCACCTTACTTGTCTTAAGGTTTCTGCCTACTGTTTTTTTTTATATTGTGTTTTATCTTGTATTGTGTAAATATATATATTTTTTTCTTTGCATATTGGAGATTGTACATACTTTATCCATTCTATGTGTATGTGTGCACTCTATGGGGCAGCTTTGAATCTCATGACACTGTGTGTAATGATAATAAAGGCATTCTATTCTATTCTATTCTATTCTATTCTATTCTATTCTACATGTGGTTACATTTGTAGATAGGGATGTACCAATCCAACTTTTTCAGTCTCAGTTATCGATGCCAAAGCCTGGGGTTTGCATATTCTTCAATACCCGATACCGTTCAGATACCATTGTGGAATTGATTCAATTTTTCAATTCAATATTATTTGTATAGCGTCTGTTTCAATGTCAGTTGTCTCTAGGTGCTTTACAGAGACCCAGATCATGACCCCCGAGCAAATATCATTAACTAAAATTATAATATTAAATCCAAATCAAGGGTAATGGCAAGTAAAAAAAAAAACTCCCACAGAGGGAGAAAAAAAAACATTTAAAACAAGCAGTGGCGAGAAAAAACTCCACTTTAAAAGGAAGAAACCTTGAGCAGGACCTGGATCATATGGAGGGACCTTCCTGATGAAGACCAGCCGGGTAAAGAAAGAAAAAGAGAGGAGAGACAGGACAGAGAGAGGAGAGCACACAGATGACTGAATGAAATGACTATATAAACAGATGCAGGTAGCAACTCTGAGGTGAGATGGTCAGAGGACTAGATCATAAAAAGAAAATAAAAGAAATCAGCCAAGATATCAGGAGGAGGCTTGTGGACCTTCACCAGTCTGGTCCAGTTTTCTCTCTTAATATTCTGACATTTAACAAAAAGAAATAATGTATACCATGTCTTTTTTAAAACAAGAGACATGCTCAAAACTGAAGCAAGGAAACAAAATCAAATAAAATAAAACGTGACAGTGACCAGTCACAGTTTCCCTTCTGTAATCCGTTCTACTTTTCTAAGTTTTTTTTTTTTTTTTTCGGCTGTCCATGTGCTAAACTCTAGATTAGTGAAAAGCTTGTGGATGAGAAATTAAGAGATTTGGAAGCAGAGTTCGACAGTGTGTGAGCATGTGAGCATGGAGATGGAGCGGGGGGTGGAGGGGGGTGTAATATATTCAGGACAGGCCTGGCCAACCACTGCTATCAAAGGGACCTGCCTGACGAACTGTAATAACTGGAAAATTATTTTGATAGCCTGAAACAATCTTGGATATCACAGAACTTTATTAAAATAATATCAAATCAAATTAGCCTGTATCCCCATAATGAATTAAGTAACAGGTTACGCCGATATTAATCTCCTGGCTGGCTCGCAGGCATGACGGCTCCAGCATTTAATCAGGCCTGCCGCTCCCCCTCCCTCTCTCTCTCTCTCTCTCTCTCTCTCTCTCTCTCTCTCTCTCTCTCTCCACAGGAGGGTCTTTTAACACACACACATCCAGAAATCCTCGACAGGCCGACAGCCCCGTAGCTAAGCAGTGGTTAAGCGAGGACAGGCGCCCTCACTCTCCTCCCGTCTAAATAAGGATGATGATTTTACCCCATTTCCCCCCTCCCCCCCACCCCTTTTCTCCCTCCTCCCATCCGGACGTCGTCACTCGCCCCCCGGTGAGGTTGTTCAAGAGCAGAGGAATCGGTGTTTCTAACCCGGTCCAGGGTAAATTTGGTCGGGGATGCGAGGAAGCGGGGGGGTCCCGGGAGAGTTGTGATTAGCAGCTGACCCACGGGGGGAGAAATTTGAACCCTTCCCTCACACCTCCCCTTCCCCCCCTCTAACACACACACACACACACACACACATCACAGTCGTCATGCCAGACTAAAGCACATTTAAAGCCACATCCTAACCTGCACGTTTGATGTGACACAAAAGAAAAAGAGGAGTCTTTTTCTTTCTTTTTTTTTCTTTTTTCTGGACATTATTCTACCCATACGACAAGTATTAGGGCCACACTGAGAAAAAAAAATTCTGGGCAATAATTTTTCAAGAAAGTCGAAATGTTGAGAATAAAGTCGAAATGCAGTTTCCACAATAAAGTTGTCTTAAAGATTTATTCAAACCAGTTTTACTCTACCAACATAATGTCTGTGTCTATGTGCTTTTATAACATAGACACAGTATTATAATAAGTATTCGTACTTCGAAGAGAATGTGTCAGAAATTGCGCCTATTCAGAAAAAGAAACTACCGATTCTGGAATTCTGGAAACTGCATTTCGACTTTATTCCCGACATTTTAACTTTATTCTCGACATTTTGACTTTATTCTCAACATTTCGACTTTATTCTCGACATTTCAACTTTATTCCCGACATTTTAACTTTATTCTCGACATTTTGACTTTATTCTCAATATTTCGACTTTATTCTTGACATTTCGACTTTAATCTCGACATTTTGACTTTATTCTCAATATTTCGACTTTATTCTCGACATTTCGACTTTATTCTTGACATTTCGACTTTATTCTCGACATTTTGACTTTATTCTTGACATTTTGACTTTGTTCTCAATATTTCGACTTTATTCTCAATATTTCGACACTATTCTCAACATTTCGACTTTGTTCTCAATATTTCGTCTTTATTCTTGACATTTTGATTTATTCTCAACATTTCAACTTTATTCTCAACATTTCAACTTTATTCTCGACATTTCGATTTTATTCTTAATATTTTGACTTTATTCTCGACATTTTGACTTTATTCTCGACATTTTGACTTTATTCTCAATATTTCGACTTTATTCTTGACATTTTAACTTTATTCTCAACATTTTGACTTTATTCTCAATATTTCGACTTTATTCTTGACATTTTAACTTTATTCTTGACATTTCGATTTTATTCTTAATATTTCGACTTTATTTTCGACATCTCGACTTTATTCTCGTAAGTGAGGAATGAAAAAAAATTATTGCCCACAGTTTTTTTTCTCAGTGTGGTCCTAATATTCCGTAGTTACCTAAGAGACTCACTGCAAAGTAGGACATGACGTTCAGACATGACGTTTTGGCTGCGAGTCACCTGAAATACTTTAGATTTGGTGCTCCCAGATGTTCCCAGCTGTTGGATCCCATCAAAAATAGAATATATTCCTTATTACCTGTTACTCTGTGAAAAAAGTATTTTTATTGTTGTTTTAGTTCAAAAGTAAATTCGGTATATTGCTTTCCACTGCATCACATTAAACTGGTTAAATTCAGAGTTTTAATGTGAACCTGTGGAAGAACAGATTTAGTTTTATCTGGGAAATTTAGGTAGCTAGCAAATAAATATATACATTTTTGGTTATACCGCCCAGCAGTACCTGAAGCCATGAATCAGAGAAGTCTTTTCTCATCTTTTTGGTTGATAAAAACACAGGAAGTCCTAGTTGAAGGGCGGAGTCTCCATCCAGCCGCCTGACAGGCTCCTCTCCTGCATGTTCACGAGCTCAGAGGTATCAGGGGGTCAGAGCTCACTCGTTTGTGTTGGTAACTTTTTCAAAGGCTCTGTTTCATGCATCCCATCAGCACGTGTCTCCGATCTGGAAATGTGGCTCCAAAATATGCACAGATTTAAAAAAAAAAAACCGACACAAAATAAAATGCATCCTCTGTCCTGAAAAGTACATCACTGCAATTTTCTCTGCGTGTCGCACAAAAGTTAGCGCCCCCTTATTTAATCCTGTTATGTGTGACAAATCATTATAAAAGAAATCATCAAATAAATAACAGGTAACTTTTATCCTACGCCATCAATTAACATAATTAAAAAAATAAAAGAATTAAAAAAAAAAAAAAATCATGTGGGCAATCCTAAGTACCCCCGTACTGTTTCCATATGATTAGGGGGATGAGTTGCAACCAGGTGCTGCAGAACATTTTGGTGGTCTGGAGCATTTAAATGTGTGTTAACCCAATGCCAGGAGGGAAAGACATAAGCAACTGTTGCCATACATTAATCTGGAAAGGGTCATAAAACATTTTTAAACAGTTTGCCGTTCAGCGATCTAATCTAAAACATTATTCACGAGCTGAAAGCATTCAGGGTAGCTGCCAGTCTCCCCTTAAGTTAGTCCACCTCCAAGGTCAGACCGTTAAATTCTCAGAGACACAAAAAAATCAATCCCATATATGTCGAAATTGTGAAAACGACAGTACAGTGAACCCTCACACTTGGTGATTATTGGGGGCTGTGACTCCCCAGTAATGGTGAAAAACTGAGATGTGGAGTACCCCCTCTATGAATTTCCGTGTATGTGTATGTGATGTGTATATATAGTGACATAGTCTTTATGTAGCGAACGGTAGATTAATTGACGCCATATTGGCGTGCGACTGCGGCGTCAGATTGCCCCGATTTCAACTTATCGAGAAGTCCCACTTTTTCAGCAATTGTCTTCATTTTGCGACATAATTTCCGTTCTTCAGAGGCAATGAGCAATGGGCGGCAACGTTCGGGACCCATTTTAACTTTAAAACGGCACTAAATCACTGAAATAAGCTAGCGGTATTTGGACCTGACGAACGGAAACGCCAACTGTATCAGCGTTAGACTCGGCTTTGTCTCACAAGAGCAAGAGATGGGGGATGCGGGGACGCGTGTCAGCCAGTCAGCCTACAATGATCCCTCGCCAATTCGCGCTTTAAATTCCGCGGTTTTAGTTATTCACGGATTTTTCCAAAATATGTAATATCATAAAAAATCAAGAAAAAATCACGGAAACATCACAAGATGTTGTGCGCGTTCTCTCACAGCGAAGAAATGCTGTGAACCAGCCTGGCCCCTTTAAGAAGGTAGCCTTATGAGTAATGGTGTGGCCTTATGGGTAATGTAGTGTGTGTGTCGTGGGACGGCAGAATGAAAATGGGGTTAGATGAAAAGTGTAGTGAGCATCAACAGCAGCCCAGCGTGTATAGATTTACATTCTCTGTTAACCGACAGGAGCCCAACAATACAACCTGTGTGATGTTACAAGTTCCTGCAGTGCTAGAATAAAGTGCAGAGAAAACCAGACTGTTTCTGTTGTTGTTAGCATGTTAGCCGCTAAAAAATAGCACAATAGCAGCAGTTTCTTTACTACGGTTCAGAGACCAGAGGCTGTGGAGGTAACAGAAAGACCACAGTTGAGCCTTTGTCTTGTTTCGCTGCAGTTTTGCAGTTTTTAAACATTTTAAACACATTATTTAGGCTCGGGGGGCTCCGGCTCCAGTTCACGGATTTTGATTTTTGACATGGGGCGCCAGTCCCCATTAACTATGAAAAATAAGGGATCACTGTACAGACCACCGACGCCACAGTAACAGCCAATCACAGGCCTCGATTTTCGAGGCATCCCGTGTAGGATCTTGTTGCTTCCTGAGACTCGTTCTTGATGTGATGTGTTTCGCTTCAGCCTCGCACCCTTCGTTTGAATTTTTTTCATTTTTTTTTCTTCGATTTTTTAAATTTTTTCCGAATATCTTTTTTTTTTATTAATACTTTTGAAACCTCAGCAACTTACGTTCACTGTATTTCAGCAGAAGCACAGTGTGGAGCACGGTGGTGGAGGGCTGGTCAGGAGTTCCCGGGCGCCTCGCAGCCGACGGGTCGACCCTGGACTCCTCCGTGTAGCAGCGTAATCCAGAGGAAAATGTGAGTCCGACGGCCGAAGCTCGATGAAAACTGGGTCATGTGACCAGACGATGGCCTCACACACCAGCAAATTACGCAAGAATGGCTGAAAGATAAAGGAATGGAGATTCTCAACACAATCCACTCACACTTCACAACCCAGCACACACCACACCCTCACTGTCATGTCTCTTTAACTGTCTTGTCTTTAAATGTTTCACTGCTGGTGTTTTTTAGTCCTCTCTGACGAAATCAGGATTTAAGATGTTAATAAAGACATTAGAATTTACTGCCAGAGAGGACTGGGGGGGAGAGGACTCCCTCCCCCCCAAAAAAATCTGCTATAAGATTAAATTGCATAGACGTACTAGATGGTTTTGCTAGACAATGGCGCTAACCTGAATGTAAATGTGGACACAAAAAAAAGAAAAAGGAATGGAGATTCTGGGACGACCTGACCAAAGTCCCAGTACAGTAAATGTGGTGGGACTTTAGGGAAGCTGCATATACATGAACGCCCAACAACAACGACAAAAAACCTCCACAGCCACTGAGAGATAAAGTCAAACAGGAAATGACCACGAGAGAAGAAGACGGCGCACCAACTTCAGCACACGACTGCGACTATAAGCAGTTTTCACGCGTTCACGATGAGCATCCGCCATCTGAGGACTGAGGCGTTTGCGGGCAGCTCATAAGGGGGTGAAACAGAGCCCCCCCCCCCACCGCTCCCCCCCCCCCCACCCCCGCCCTCCGCCTGATATCACTTATCTGCCCCCTGCCTGCCGCCTTTCTTCCGCACCCCCTCCTCCTCCTCGTTGTTGTGTTGCCCAGTGGACTGCACCACGCGGCCCACCTCGGGGTGAGAGGGGATGGGGGCGGGGGGGGGGGGGGGGGGGGGGGGACACTAAATCTTTTGATGCAGCCGTTTGTGGCGATAGCATCTGAACTCGCTGCGCCTTCGCCAGGCAGCGCTGACAGATGTAGCAGGACCCTTCCATCGCTCCCAGCTATTGGATATCTGTTACCGCCTGTGCTCTGCGTGCACGTGCGTGCACGTGCGTGTGTGAGTGTGTGTGTACGTGTGTGTGTGTGTGTCAATGATGGGTCCCTGCAAACACGGAAAAGCAAAGAACCCTCATGTGTGTAACTGTAGCTGTGTGAAGACGTTTGTGTGGTCCCTTCGCTTGAACAGGAGCAATAACACACACACACACAAACACACGCCCACACACACACACTCAGAAAAAGGAAAACAAAGCCACGTCACCCAAATTCTGATATTTATATCTGGCGGACCCATCTTTCCTATTAGAGAGCTCGCACTTACAGAAGCAGCAGTGAAACACGAAGCGCTTTATCTGGTGATCCAGATCCATTCATTCCTGCACATTAGGGCTTGTTCGTCCTTGAACTCATGCACCTTGCACACACACACACACACACACACACACACACACACACACTGAAATCAAACGGAGGCCGTTTCCGTTATCACAGTCTCAAAGAGCGACACATTCGGTGTGGACGTAGCGCTAACGACAGCAAGGATGCCATAAAGTGATGTGTTTAAGTGTCCCTGCATCCATATGGTGACGGGTTTCAGTAACAGCACTGAGCCCCGCCTCATATCAGCCGTGAAATAGCAAAACACGTCAAAGGAGAGTCTGCTGATGCCTGCAGAGGAAGAGGCCTTGACTGAAGAACACGGTGCAGGTGATCAGGAGGAAATCAGGCTAACGACTGTTCATTTGTGAGGCCTTTTGGCTAAATATGTGTTTTTGTTTTTTTTAGTGTTTGTGTTCACGTGTGCAACTGACACTGACGATCTTCATACATGCATGTGTGCGTCTGCTTCCTCCGTTGGGAGTCTGAACGTGTGCCATCTGGTAGCTCAGAAGGACGAGGAGGAAAATAGTCCGGGGGGGGGTGCTTCCCGTCGTGATAGCGCCTCTGCCCTCCCAGACCGCCCCTTGTGCCCCACGCACACCCTAAAAATGTCATCTCTGTCCTGTCTAGCATTACTTTTCCTTGGTTTAAGAGAGTGAACATCAGAACAAAAACAAGAATATACAAGTCAGAAATTAACTTTAACAGCCTCCACTTCACAAATGGGGTTTAATGGCACAGCTAACACCAAAGATGTTATTAACCCTCATTCTACCGACATATTTTGCATACATGGATTACCGACTGGAAAGAAAAATTACAACTTTTTTCTTCTCAGAATATTATTACTGATGTATTAAATATCATCTGAGGAAAAAAAAACAACAACAGATTATTATTATTTTAAGAAAGTTATAGTTAATTTGCATATTTTATAAAACGAAAATATATTCCCCGGCAAACTGTTTAAAAATGTCAACAGTGGAATTTTATGATCTCCTTTACAGCAATTAAGATCATATCTGTGCTAAGCACAAATCCATTGAAATTTTTCAAATCAGTTAAAGAATGAGGCTACAGCGCAGCTTTTCCCTCTATATTATAATCTCTATGGTAGTCACGTTAGACTTGATTCTGATATAATTTAGTGTTCAGTAATTTAAAGTAAACATTATTTGTGTTGTATTTATATGGTGAAACCAACCAAGGTCATTTTGAACCCAGTATATATAAAAAACTGAAATAAACCCACAATCATTTAAATGTCACTACATTTTAATTTTATTTAAATTTTAATACAAAATTCAAAAATACAAAAGTAAGATACTTTAAATTAGGACCCATGGCAAACATCGACTCAATAAATGGTTCCATCTATTAAAAATACATAGGCGGAATTAGAGATTTTGACTGGGGTCCTCTTGGACTCCAATGCATTGGAATTTTTAAAAAGCACAGAAACAGAAAAAAATCATATGACATCATTAGGAACAAATTGATTGACAAAGTCATGAAAAACTGGAATTATAGAATAAAGCACCTCTGAGATATGACAAAAAGTACACCTCTGGACCCCAGAGGTCAAAGACAAGCAAGCCAACCTTAACTTCCATTCATTCTGTCCTCAACGCGGTTAACAAATGGACAGATGTTTGATTTTTTTCTTGGACCAAGCCAGCATCATCTCAGATCCAGGTCCTGATGCTGGCACACTGAGGACAGTGGTGGAAGGGGGCCTCGTCCTGCCCGGTGGGCCGAGAAGGACTCCATGGATCCATGGCCAGCGTTGAGGCCTGTACGGGGGAACAACTGGTTTATCAGGTTCAAACCAATGAGAAAGCAGGAAAAGCCAAATGTGAATCAGTCTCCATAGTGACTAACATAGATGTAAATGGATGATAAATGTAAGTACAGTTAGGGGCGTAGTCTTTTCATTGGTAGCACATGACCAGTCGTCATCACTGTAGCTACTTATCACTTTGCACTGAAGGACGTTTAAGCTACGGATAATTGTACTAACGGACCACCATGACTGGCTGTGGGTTGGTCTGGAAGGAACAGGGGGCGGAGCTCAGTTAAGCAGTTGATTTTAAAATGTTAATCTTTGTTTTTAAAGCCCTTAATGGGCTTACCCGTCCTTATTTATGTGAAAAAGTGCGTATTCAGAACCCTACTAGAGCCTTACGGTCCTCAAACCAGCTCTTGCTGGAAGTCCCCAGAACGAGGACTAAACTCTTCTCAGTTGCTGGACCCAGACTCTGGAACAAGCTGCCCCCTGAAATGCACACCTGGGCTTTTTAAATCCAGACTTTAAACTTTTTTATTTAGACTGGCTTTTAATAACCAGTAATGATGTGAGATATTTTTAATTTAATTATAATCGTATTGTTATGTCGAATTAAAATTGTTTTGTGGATTTTAATGGAAAGCACTTTGGTCACCTTGTGTGCTGTAAACGGCTCTACAAATAAAAGTTGATTGATTGATTGATTGAAGCAGTTAGGAACTTGTGCTAAATGCTAATTTCTGGCGTCGCCCCCAAAACGGCATTCGCAGTGGAACGCTCCGCCATGGGTATGATCTGCGCAGCTCGGCAGAAGGAACTGTGGCATAGTCATTTCGGGACCCTTCCAAGTGGAACTCTGCTGGGACTTGGGGTCGATCATCAACTCGCGGCCCTACGCCGCTAGGATCACTCGACCTGCAGTCGACCCGCGACAGCTATTCCCGGCGGAGCTCCGCTTATCCTCGTTCCTGCTCAGACAGCGCTCGTTCTAGATGCTGTTTTGGTCGTAAAGCTTGACATAAATTTGATCTGACAGATTTTATTGGAATGAATGTAAAGTTATTTTAGTTAGCATCATAAGCTAGCATCAGCTAAGCCAGCCTAGTGAAAAAAACTAACCTCGAGTGACTGCACTAAGCTGGGCGGGTCCAGGCCGGCTCTTTACACCGCTTCGCAACACGGACAGTACGGACAGTCAGAAAACCTTTAGATGACATCACAGAGATCTTGTCCAGTTCTTCTTATACAGTCAACGTGCCGGTGCGAGGAGACACCCGGTGTTACTCTACACTGTTGTTACTCACCTTAAAGGCTCAGTTATATGTATGTGCATGTACCTAAGCCCCCTGCTGACTCACTCTGTAGGGGGTCTTTTGTAGTCCGAAGGGTCTAGGACAGCTGTAGCTCCTGCTGTATAATGTGGGCTACAACAACTTGAGTTCAGTTTGAATAACAAAGTCGAGACCTTGATACTTTTACCACGATCGTGAATCTCTTTACGCTGAAAGGCCCAATTTTTCCATCTGAGTTACACTCCGTCAGTGCTGAGAGGGCTTAGAGATGACATTCAGACTTTTGAGGGACACGTTCTCATGTATTATTTCCTGATAATTAACCAAACTAGCAGTAGAAGACAGTCTGGTCCTCGTTGGAGCGAAAGCAGAGATATTTCTAAGGACGAAGTGTCGCCGCGCCGCAACAGCGTTCGCGAGCACAAAGCATTCCCGTTGTGTGACTCTTTTGTTATCAGTGTTATAATATTATTTCTCAGGTTTTTTTTTCTTTTTTCTTTTTTTTTAGGTTACTCTGCTCTGACTGACAAAACTTTCTTGATCACAAAAAAAAAACCATATTGTTGCAGCCCTGGTTTTTGTTGGTTTTTGTTCATCATGGATTTACCATTACCCACTTTTCTGCGCTCCCTAGCACAGAAGAGGAAGACGTTTGGGCATTTTCATCTCTTTGTATCTGAAAGAGTCTGCCGCTGAATCAGAGCACATCATCAACAAGTCCCGTTCTTTCAGCTCACCTCAAAGAAAAACGGGCTGGTCCGTTCAGATTTTTTTTTATATTTTGCCCGTGGACTTGCAGATCTAAAGCGTGAAGGTCCGCATCGCCACCTGCATCTCCCGCCCCGTGATTCGCCGAGGCTCCTTCATACCAACAGCAGGCTAATTACTGCCAGCCAAGAGAAAATCTTCCTCCACACCGCCTTCCCTCCCTTTTTTTTTTTTTCCCTTCACTCTCTCTCCCTCCTTTTTTTTTCATCATTTTTTACATCTACCCATATTTGTCATTCAAACCAGATTTAATGGAGGAAGATCCATGCATATGTAAGTGACAGAGCTGGAAGCCCATTACCGGCATTCAGTGGAGAGGCCTCTCTAGGCTTGGATTACTGACCATTAGAGCTTATTTCTGCACCCTCTCCAGGCAATTATCTGCTGACAAACCCCCCCCCCCCCCCCCCGCTCCTAACAGAGAAGCCCTCCTTTACCCCCCCCCCCACGTCACCCACCGCCTCGTCTCTCTTCATTTTTAACCATTTCCCATCTAGAAGTCACATCCAGGACACTCTCGGCTCCGTGACCATCTGACTGCTGACTGGTATTGTCGGGGCGGATGGCGGCGAGCGATGATGACGAGGATATTGACGATGATTAGGTCGACTCGGGCGCAAATAGCTCCCGGTGTGTGTGTGTGTGTGTGTGCACACACCTGTAATTAGCGTTGTCACCCAGGTTCGGCTTCCTGTCTAATGAAGTCTCAAAATGAAAAAAAAAAAAAAAAAAAAAAAGAACAGAGAAATAATAATGTGCAGGAAGGAGACAAGAAGCAGGCGGATTTGCATTTTGATAGTGGCAACATGCAATCTGTTTTGGTGTGTGTGTGTGTGTGTGTGTGTGTGTGTGTGGGAGGTAAAAAGAGAGGAATAACATTGTTTTGGCTTTCTGTAGATTTTATTTGTACTTGAGTACAACAGGAAAAGTGAAAAGTGAATGGGGGGGGGAGGGACAAAAATTAGTTTAGGAGTTGGTTTAGCTATTGTGCACGAGGGTGTGTGCGTGAGCGTGGAACCAGGTGAAGGCTTTGAGCAAGTGCTGAGCTTCGACCTGGTTAGTGTTCAAGCCAAAGTAACCTAAAGGCTCGTGAAGATCCACATGACACTGGCCCGACTCCAACAGCTGTGATCTAACCTCCTCCTGCACACACACCCCACCCCCTCACCCGCATGCATGCGTGCACGTACGCACGCACACAAACACACGTCGCATGGGGGTAAAAAGGAAGAAAACCACGGTTGAGTTGAAACATTTGCACACAGGAACACGTGTTGAGGTAACTTTCAGCTGCAGCTGCACAAATGCAGCCGCTGCAGAAACGACACTTAAGAAGGAGTCTGAGGCACAAATGGACTTGTTGTTTTATTTAAAGCCACAGATTTAACTTTTTTTTAAGGAGACTAACCCACACATATGACAAAAACCAAAGAACTTTTGCACAGATCTGTCATTTTTCTGTGTTTTTATTAGGGCTGGGCAACGATTAAAATTTTTAATCGCGATTAATTCGCATTTTATACGCAAAATCAAATTATGAATTCAAAAGTAGTGTAAAGGTCACTTTTATTTAAATGTTCTGCTGCCACTAAAGTGCCATAACATTTGTTGTTCAAACACTTTTAACATCAGCACTTATCAGTAACACATATTTAGTGTAAATTTTATCTGAAAAAATGTAAAATAAAATAAAGCTAAAATAAAGTTTCATGGATTTTAACTGTTCTCCATGTCTATTCTCTTCCGGTTCAGCAGCAGCCAGTAACAGACTTTTCAAAACAAAAGCATGTGAGCAACATGCGTTAAAGGTGGGGTAGGTGATCTTTTTTTGCAGCACTTTTTACAATATTGCCTGAAAACCTTTTCACATTCCCATTTCACCCACTGAAATTAAATGTTTGCAAAAAAAAACAAATGTTTTGGTCCAGTCTAGAGGGTATAATCAGAGAAAAACTCTGACCAATCAAGATAGTGATCATCATTACTTTCATTGGCTGCCTAACACGTCCATCAAATATCAAAGCACTCCCCCCCCACCCCTCCCTCCCTCCCTGTGGTTCATGTAGTCGTGAATCGTGTGAAGGCGTGGTTTCGAGGGGTGAGCTAAAGAGGAGGAGGCGGAGCCTTTGGGAGGAGGGAGGGAGTGTATATTTTCAAAATCTCACTTGAGTTGGATTGCTGGAACCGTTTTTTCAAAGAACACCTACCCCACCTTTAACGCGCGATAAAATAAATGTCGGCGTTAATAAATGAATGCGTTAACGCGATAATAACCCGTTAACTTGCCCAGCCCTAGTTTTTATCTTTAAAGTCATGTCCTGTGTCACAAGCGGAGGCGTGGAAGGAGGACCCAAATGCAGGAGGTTCCAAAACACAAAAAGGTATTTATTTAACAAAAACAAAAAACCAAAATCCACAAAATCCAAAATCCAAAACGTCAAGGAATTCAAAACTACAAACTTAACTTGACTCCGAGCTGAACGGTGAACACAAAGACAAGGCATGGAGGGCATAGCGACGACAATGGACAGCAAACTTAAAGGGAGTGACAGGACTTATATACACACAGGAACAAACGAGAGGCAGGTGTGAACAATCAGGCTTGACAAGGGGAAGGAAGCAAAGCTGAAAAACAACGGAGACAAGACAGACCTTCAAAGTAAAACAGGAAGCACTAGAGACATGGAGAGACGCCAACTTGACAACACACAGAACAAACAGAAAAACACAGAAAAACGATCATGGCCGCTCCAGGCCATGACAGTCCTGTGTCTTTTCACCCGGCGACCGTCAGGGCTGCACCCAAATACCCGGATGTCCAGTTACGTGTTAAAGTAAACGAGAACAAATCTGATACATTTTTCTTCCTGTTTTATTTTGGAATACCCTAACCCTGCAGCGTCCCCAGTGCACTTGCATATTTGGAAATAAAAGCTATTATAAGGATTTTCTGCATTAGTTTTACTCACTTTATTATTCTGAAAGAACTGTACATGTGTACATGTCTGTGTACGGACTTTTGTGGACGGTGCACCACTGCAGAAAGGACAGGAGAGAAAAGGTCCATCTACAGCTCAAAGCTGCTGTGAAGTTCTGATTCCATCTGCCGACAGATAAGTTTGGGTTTAAAAACAGGCACCCATCCTCCACCTCTGCCAGTGGTCCGAGGGGAGCTGAAATATTTACAGTCTCGTGGAGGAAGTTAAAAATATGGGAAGCCAAGTTTCAGACAGGAACAATCGACAAAGTTGTCAAGTAATCTCGCGTTCACCGGCACCGGCATGAAGGTCCATGTCCTTGTTATGTGAAGGCGAGGCCCGTGACAGGGGGCCAAGGTGTCCAAAAATTCATGCCGCCTTAAAGGACCTTCAAAACTGAAAAACCGGGCTGAATCCAGTGATGGTGGGATTTGAGATCACAGTACGACACCTGGAAAAACCCATCACTGGGAAAGTGATGATGATGGTAAGACAGTAAGTCTTGATCTGGACCTAGAGGTCTTCACGGGTCCACTTTCATGGAACTGAACCCGAATGGACCTGTGAAAATTCGACCCGAAACCAACCCGACCCGAGCTATTATCATAAGTCCTGGAGTCCGAACCCGAATGGACCCGCAATATTTTGACCCGACCCGAGTCTTTAGTTTCCGACCACGAACCAAACCGAGTTACCTGAATAGAACCGAGACAATCCAGCCCATAGTTGCTCATGTTAAAAGTTGTCTAGCGCTGAATAAAACTTGATTTTCTTCCCTAAAGTTGTCTTTTTCTACCTGGTTCAGTTGCTACATAGGCTACGTGATGTAAACAACAATAAATCCACGTTGTTATTTTCTTTGTGGATACAGATGCTATTGGTAGCAACTGCTAACGCTAATAGCCTACACCGGTCAGGACGTGTCATGAATATGTTCTTTCATCCTGTGTTGTCATGCTGGTGATCCGTTGTGCTTTACAGCTGCCGGGCAAACCGCTAATAACACGCTACGGACAACACGGTTGTTTCATGACAAACACGCCATGTTAATGAATAATTAATTAAACTGAGTCTTGATTGGCTGCCACCACCAGTATCTTTACCTCTCTCGAGTAAACACGGACCCAGCCTGTCAGAGAGCACCAACCGGACCCGAGACTAACTGTACCATTTCAGACCGCGAACCTGGAGTCACGTCTTTTGAATGGACCCGAGACCCGATTCGGGTCGGAACCTGGGGATTTCGGGTTGTTGGGTTGTTCCGAAAACCTCTATCTGGACCAGATTACTGTCTCCAAGTCTCGTCAGGTGTTTTTTTTTTTTTTTTTCATTGAAAGGCTCAGAGCAGACGCAGCAGGCTTTGAGGTTTATCCAGCAGCGTGGAGGCAACCAACCTACGTGAGAGGTCCTGCTTCACTGCTAGATGAAGTAGGTCTGAATCCATTAAAAAAGATAAATACATGCACTGAACATACTTCTGGTTTCCAGAAACGGAGAATGGCAGTGCATTCTCCCAGCGGCTGCGTGGTTTGGTTGGCGCTGCGGCAGGAACGACGCTGACACATTTCTGCCACAAATTTACGACGGAGATGAAACATATGTTAAAGAAGCTGACGAGGGGGAAGTGAAAGTCATCCGTCATGTAGCGAAGCCCATCCATCTCCGAGGAAGTCTGCTTGACAAAATTATTCCAGTATAAACACATCAGAAGTTGAGCACTTCAGTTATTTAAATCACAGCGAGCGCATCATTAAGGACACAGTAATTATCTTCTGTCTTAATAAAGTTTTAATTAAGACATCTACATTATGCTGTCTGTCTCCGCAGAGATTTAATATTCTCTCTGCAGACAGGTAATGCCTAATCTCCTGTCATTTAAAGAAATATGAACTTGTAAAAAAAAAAGGTGTACTTTTAATCAGACGATAACAAAGTGAGCTATTAAGACCTACGCCAAGCTCAGTTTCATGGTTTCAAGACCACGCTGCACTCTTCCAAGCATTGTTTGTGCTTTGATTTGATTTCTCTCCATCATAAATACAAAATCTTGGTGAAAAATTAATGCACCTCTGCGTTAGTCCATCAAAAATGACGCCACTGCCAAAGCTTCAAAGGTGGTCCAACAAAATATTAAGTCTGTGACTTTGTTTTTTTCTGGCCAAGCAATGCGCCTCAGATAGCTACCAGTGAGGGTGGGCCACCTCTTTTATCTGTGCCCTCAGTGGATCGTCCCCTTTTTGATGTCAAATGAGTCCTGGAATAACTAATTCTGCCATCCCCGCAAATTTGGCACTGGTGCAAAACTTGTGCTGCTTGAGTCCTGGGAGGCAAACAATGCTTGGAGGAGAAAAAAAAAAAAAAAGTAGATGAGAGAAATCCAGCTGAAGCCTTTGATCCTCGGAGATATTAGTGAGAAGCACAGAAAAAAAAAGAAAAGGCAACGGAGAAAAGACAGTCATGATGCATGAATTCAGCCTGTAATAAAAATGCAAATCAAACTGAAAACACATGAGCGTTCCTTTTATTTCTTTCTTTTTTCTGAAAGCTCAGTTTCTCAATTTCCTATTATAATTAGCGGCGCTGGTATTTCTATTCTTCTAACCTTTAAAAAAAAGACCAAAAAAAAAAAACCCTTTCTGTTTTTCTTGAGGCATGGTGGGATCACTGAATATTTAAATCAACAGAAAATGACAATGAATTTTCAAAGTGCACGTGTCTAAAAACTTAATAAGAAAAATCCTGCTCTGGATTGAACGAGGACACAGACAGAAGCAGCAAACCAACAGATGGATGGCAAGTATTTTTATTTTTTATTTTCAACCTCTGGTTGAATTTTCTGTCTCAGTTGCATTGTTGTTTCCTGGCAGTGACGGAGAAGCTGCTGGCCCGAGCCCGGATAGCAATGCCCGGACAAGGATGCCTGGATAACCATGCCTGGATAGCAATGCCCGGAGAGCAATGCCCGGATAGGAATGCCCAGATAGCAATGCTCGGATAGCAATGCTCAGATAACCAAGCCCGGATAGCAATGCCCGGGTGGGAATGCCTGGATAGCAATGCTCGGATAAAGATGCCCGTATAACCATGCCCGGGTTAACCATGCCCAGATAGCAATCCCAGATACAGATGCCTGGATAGCAATGCTCGGATAACTATGTCTGGATAGCAATGCCTGGATAGGAATGCCCAGATAGCAATGCTCGGATAGCAATGCCCGGATAAGGCTGCTTGGATAGCAATGCCCAAATAACCATGCCCGGGTTACCATGCTGGAGTTAACGATGCCCAGATAGCAATGCTCGGATAACCATCCCCGGATAGCAATGCCCGGATAAAGATGGCTGGATAGGAATGCCCGGATAGCAATTCCCGGATAAGGATGCCCGGATAACCATACCCAGATAGCAATGCCTGGATAACCATGCCTGAGTAAACGATGCCTTTGTCGTGCTGTCAGCAACATGTTTAAAGGCAGAACTCCAGCCAGGTGACCCAGCCGTTTACAACAATTAGCCATCATTGGAAAAGTGCTCTGGAAAGAAACACGTGCACTTCACAAAATGACGACAAGCTTGTCGAAGCTAGCCCCTATCTGTGCTCTTGGGGCTGATACCGCTAACGGAACGTGGGTGAGGGCACCGCACGCACCATCCGTCTAACGGGGAACCACGCTGATGCATTAACAGGTTTCACAGCGTTCAGGTGATGTGACATGGCCTAAAGCCTCACCGCTCCCAGCACAGACATTTATGCTAACATGCTAATGAGCTCAAACCGCTGCTGTAATAAGAGCCCTGAGGGGTACGTTGTCATTTCTATTGCTATTCAAACACGAGTTAAAATGCTAACGAGCCAGTGGCCAGTAGCTTACAAGGCTAATCACAATGACGTTAAAACCGGGGGGGTGATACATGGAGACGTTGTTGACTTTTTACAGCTGGATAAAGACAGTGGTTGTCAGTGTTTCAGTTACATTCATCACAACATACAGCTGTGCAACAGAAATTCAGCAGTCTGTGTATATCTAAATAAAATAAAGACTTGAAAAAAAGAAATGACAGGTAACTTTTCTACTGTGCGGTAACGCTACTGACCACCATGACGCCCACCAACATAACACATCAACACATAAGCTCTTCGATCCGTCATTGTCTACCACCCTTGAAAGTGTCTCTGTCTTGACTTGGGGACTTCCATCCCGTCATCACTACAGGCGTTCCTGGACACTGATCCAACCTTTTTGTTGACGGGGGTCCATTTAAGCCGTTCCTGGGCCCCACTCATGAAATCTTCAGCAAACCTGAGAGTAGATGTGCAGATGAGTCCCCTCCTTACTAAGAGCCTACTGTTGGTTCACAAATGCTGCATTTTTTTTTCTTAAGGACGTGATTACCTTACTAAACTCCAACTGACCGCAGGTTGTGACCGCGTTCACAAAGCTCATTAGTGCAGCGCCTCCCGGGAGCGACTTCAGGCAGACAGGTGAACATCATTTCATACCTGATCTCACCCCTCTAATTGGTTCATTCCAGTTACTCCACCTGCTTTTTTGGTCTGTTTAAAGGGCGAGCAGTACGAGCCTCTCCTTTGTGTTTAATTGTTTTGGGGGCATCCTTGCTCAGAGGTCTTTGATGTGGTATCTCTTGTTATGTCTGGTGGCCTGTTGTTCTGCCTCAGTGCTGTCTGTCAGACCGGCCTTCTCTACGCTCTGGTAGGACTTCTCAGCTGTGTTTTTATTAGGTCCAGGCTAAATCCTGGGAGGCTGGAGTTGTAACAGGGTTGACCTCCTCGTCTCTCCTTTCAGCCGTCATGTCATTTACAGTGACGGAGCCAGGTGGGTCTACAGACTCAAAGTACCACCATATGCTGTCAGTAGTGGACCTCGTTCACCATCCACCAAGAACCAAAAAGACAAGAAGACACTAAGGAAGGAGGAGAAAATGAAGAGAAACAGATTGGAACGATGATATCTACTTTGAGGAAGCAGAGATGGTTGCTGCGTTTCTGTTTGCATAGATGGTTGTTCCTGGAAATGGAGACACGTATCAAGTTTCATGGACTGGACCAAGAACTCTACTGCAGCTCGATGAACAACTTTGGGTGTTTTAGGCGGTGAACATTTATGTCAACGGCCCAATCAAAATAGCTATTTCACAAATTTAAAGTTAAAAGGAAAAAAAAGAAATATCTTGTGTTATAACTGTGTTAAAGGTCTCATCGGTACTCACTTAGTAAAAGTCTAACAGCTGAAGACTTTCCAGAGAAATGGAGGCCAGAAGAGACGTCACGGACACCACAAACGCCGTGTGCGTTCACGAATGGCGGTCGATCACATTCCCCGCCCGAGGATGGTCACATGAGGACGCGTAAAGGTGCGTCCTCCTCCTGCAGGTCTACCTGTGGACATGCCGCCAGTTAAGGGGGGGGGTTATCAGATGCAGCGATAGAAGTCATTTTCCTGAAAAAAAAAATTTTTTTTACTTTGCTCAGTCTGTAGACTTCAGGTGTGACGGGGACCAGCGACGCATACGCCTACGACGCATATGCATTTTTTTTTTTTTTATCAAGAATTCCTGTTGGCTCTGCATAAACCAAGAACTCATTTACTGGTTAGATTATCTGTTGTTGAACTGTGGAAGTCAGAGACGTTTCACTTCTAAGACACACTTTTAGAAATGATGGGAAGGTTTAGAACTTGTAGCACATTAATTTCCTGAGTTGTTGGTCCTTTAAAGGTTATTGGCTTTAAAGGTTAGTGTCTGTACACTTTTCTCCACACATACATGGCGGGAGACAGGAGGAGATTTCGTTGGTACCTGTGGAAACATGGCGACGACTGACAGACTCCATGAACGCCAGCACGTGTGAATTTCGCTCTGCTCAGAGTCTAAGTGCAGATCTGCTCCGCTCACGTGTCTTGAACGAAGCCCAACGAGTTAAACTGTTGGCTGCAACATAACAGGGGCCTTTTTAAGCCATCTGTGCATCATGTTTGAAATGCAAACTTGCCCGGGTAATCATTTTTTACTTTTTAAACTGTACATTTGGATGGACTCCTGAAACTGGCGACTGTCATGCGGTTTCCGAAGCGTCCGTCTTACTTACAGCGAATTATGCTGCAAATTCAACATTTCCGGACCCTTCATTTGTTGCGTATTAACAGTTGACGGTTATTTACAAGACCCTATAATTATGAGAAAAATTTCTCAACAAAGGACTGTGTGATGTTCAGTCGATTGCCTTTAATGAGATCTTTTAATAAAGAAATCTTCATGTAAGGATAAACACATTCTTATGAATGAGCCACTGTTTGGACAAAACGGACATTAATCGTTTGAAAAGTCAATTCTTTGATATCTATAAAGAAGAAATGTATTGACAATATACTGACCTTATGCAAAACAATGGAGGAAAGCTGACTTTCTGATTCTATTTAGTAAAATGCAGCTGTTTTGAAAATGTTCTCGGGTCATCGCTGCAGTTAAACCTTTTCTTTCATTAAGCCTCTTAAGTTGCTGCTTGGCTGAGTCGAGGGCTATCACACAGCAGACTCCTTGCCCTGGGAGTAGATAGATGTGTGTGTTTGGCATCACGTCCACCCATCCTTTCATCCCCTCCCCCGGCCCCCGCCGCCCCCCTACATCGTACACTATCCAAATAGAGAGATCTGGAGGAGGTGGGGTGGCAAGGTGGCAGGCGCCCCAAATGTAAAGCGTACGCAATCACTCAGATACAAGTGGCACCGCTAAAAATTGCCTTCATACATCAGCTTATGGTTTATGGGCTGTGGCAGAAAGGACGGCGAAAGGTCAGGTGGAAAAACATATAGATGTGTCAGAGCCGGTGCTCGGGGCGCCAAGCTCCGGGCTGATGGCTGAGGAGATGGGCTGGCTGTGTGGGAGTCGGTGTGCAGGTGTGTGCAGGTGTGTGCAGGTGTGTGCGAGGCAGACTCGGGGACAGCAGGGCACTGTTTGACAGGACTCCGGTGTGGGTGACTGTGCAGGTGCGTGCATGTTTATTCTGATGCAAGTAAATGAAAAGGAATTTTTTTCGCGGGTCTCATATTAGAATAAAGAGGTTTTTTTTTATTCTTGCACGGTAAAGCTGCAGTGTCAGTCCAGATTGTAAAGGAAAATGTCATTATTCTGGTGTCTATTTTGCACACTCGCAGTTCAGGAATATTGAGAAATCAAAGTCATACTTTCCAACGTCTCAGCCGTGGCTGGGTTTTTCCCCAGTTGAAATATCCCTCTGGGTTGACTTTTTCAGACCTCTCTAGACAGCTTTCTTCACATAAATACATGTCACATTTAAAGCTCACTACTGCAAAACACTAAAATACTCTACATGTAACCCAGGTTCAGCTGTTGGCAGCTTTTCATTCACAACGGCAGCAGCAAACCTCTGCCACCCCTGCATAGACACAGACACCACAAAATAAATGACAAATCGGCTTGATTAGTTTTTATTTCTATTATAAGGTGATTGTTTAAGTGACTGCAGCTGGTTCGGCGTCATCGGTAGGTGTTCCCTGAACCACTGCCCCACCTCTCTCTCTCTTTCTCTCTCTGCAGCTGAACAGAAACCACAACAGTCATGTGCAAAAGCAAGGACCCTGTTTCAATCCCATCTTTTATTACCTCCGCCAAGGGGGTTAGGTTTTTGCCGGCGTTTATCTGTCTGTTTGTCTGTATACAAGATAACTCAAAAAGTTATGGATGGATTTTGATGAAATTTTCAGGAGTTGTCAGAAATGTGAAAACAAAAAACTGATTTCATTTTGGTTGTGATCCGGAAACAATCCTGGATTCTGGATCACTTTCAAATTTTCAATAACATGCGGTCAATGGGGCTGAACATTTTATTTCTCAATATCTCTGTTAATTATTGCCCAAAACTCATGAAATTTGACTCAGGGATTGACAATGGGAACCTCTATCAAATTTCAAAGTCTGATCCGGATCTGATCCAGAAGGCAGATTTTATCGCAATCTGTAAATCGCTAAACGGGGGAATTGTTGCGCTTGGCGGAGGTCTGCGATCTCCAGAGTGCTTTTCTAGTTCTAGTTTTTGTTATTTTGTGTAAAAAGAATTAGTGTTGTTCTGATTCAGAGACCAGTATCGGAAATTGCTCAAACAAAAATTCTGATACTGGTGTCGGCGAGTACGGGAGTCCAGGCACCAATCGATACCAAGTAATTTATATTTAATGATTTATTTACTGGTTACTTCCGTTTACACTACTAGCCAAAAGAAATTCTTTTTAATTTTGCAAACTGTTTTAGACTGTTCTATTTGGAAGTAAATATAGACATAAATGGACTTGGATTTGCTGTATTTATTCATGTTTTACAATCAATGATAATTATATTACAGTCAGGCAATTTCTTTGCAATTTTTTTTTAATATCAAACTCGGATCGGTAGTCGGTATCGGCCGATACCCACAGCTCAAGAATCGGGTTAGCTCCTGAAGCAATAAAACAAGTCCACATCAACCTCCGTTGCCGTACTTGACCTGGTTTTAAGGGATTTCGACTGAAATGTTGTGCTTGGTCTTCACCAAACATGGCCCGGGGCATCGCGGTCAAACGACTCCAGCAGCAAGTGCTTCAGAAAGATCAGATCAGACACTCGCTCGTCTTTCCCTCCTGGGACTCTTTTAACATGATCTGAACGTTACCGGCCAGTATAAAATTCTAAAATGCTTCTTTTCAAGGACCTGCTGATGATCGAGGACTGGTGACTCCCAGTACCCGGGTCCGACTTTCCCTCTTCAAGCCTCTGGAAAGCCGTAACATTGGTTCTTAGTACTGCCCACGTTTTGAATGAATCATGGCACAGTGAAAAGTATATCCCATAATATTAAGAATGCATAATACCAGATGATTTAATTATGTTTCTGTCGTCAAACAAGCCAGGATTAAAAGAAAGGGTACTAGTAAGTAGGGGTGAGTATTGGCAAGGATCTCGCAATATGATATGTATTGTGATACTTGGATCACGATACGATATTCGATATACGATATCGCGACATCATGATATCGTGATATATTGCGATATTCTACCCAGTTATTATCAAAATTAAAAGTAGAGATGAAAAATCAAGTTGCTGTATGTTCATCAGATGATATTGATAATTCAGAGGACAAAATTGAGTCAAAACTATTTGCTTCAAAACAACCTATTTATTGTTCATTATTAGTGTTTTTGCACATTTAAGTGAATGAATGAATTTTCTAAAAAATCAATATTAGGAGCTGAAAAATCGATATTATATCGGGCGGCCCCGAATATCGCGACATATCGCCAAATTGATTTTTTTTTCACACCCCTACTAGTAAGGGTCAGTTGTCTAACAAGACCGTAGAAAAGAATTACTATAAAGAAATATTTCTTATTGTCATGATTCGATGATTTGCATCCCTCATGCATCCTTAGATTTTATTTGTATTAAAATGCTTTTTAAAATGTTATAGCTAAAATAAATATGTGCTGTTTTAAATGTCTTTATTTTGCATAACAAATGTGAACATTTTAATATCAGGTTTTAGATATTTCATTGCCAGTAGGCTGTTAGGTTAACAGTAGCTACAATAATACTCTCATTTGTCTGCAGGTAAGTGAAAACAGAGTTCAGCACAAATCTAACTCAGAATCTGGTGGCTAAATGCTGGACATTAATGTTTAAATGAAAGGAGATTAAATAGAAACCTTTGACAAATAAAATGAGACTGACCCCAAATGTGATCCTTTGTTTGTACTGCCTGGATTTATTTGTGTGTGTGTCTCTCTCTCTGTGATATTGCAGAGTTTGTTTCAGGAGTCAGCAAACATACATATGGACCAAAGCACACAGGTATGTGCTGGATACTGTAACCTCTCGGTCGACCTCCGCTGACAAGACGGATCACTCCATTCATCTGTGGGTGAGTGCGCTGAGCGCTCCATTCATCTGCGGCTGAGTGGATCGGGCCGACCAGCATTTTTCACACAGCCGGCCCATGATGCATCTGGGGCTCTGGGGGGGATGTCACTGGCCTGAATGCCCTGATCTGTCATATGACCCTGGCTGCTACACCGCAGTGACAAACACAGATGTACAGGAGCTTAAAGGGACCATCCTAGATCCCTGAAAGGTTGTGGGTCTGCTTGACAAACACGAATCGAGTTCTTCACAACGCAACCAACCATGAGCAGAATATATTTGACTATAATGTAATATATATGTACAAGAACAATCACCATGACCACCTCTACACGATGAGATAAAACTGTCTGCCAAGAATGAGGAAGACACTGAACGAGCGCTCTGTTTAGACCTGGCATTAACATCCATGTTCAGACATGGCATTAAAATGTTTGTGGTCGGTTCTGACCCTCCTGCTCCACATGCGCGTAAACACGTGTGCCGTCTTCACCTGCAAACAACAAATCCATTGTTATTTTTAAATGCCAGCAGCAGCTGGAAGTGGCCAGGCGTAGCCGAGGAGAAGAAGGAGAGAAGAAGAAACCAAACATAACAAGACAAAACGGTTTCTCTGTGAAGGTCAAATGGTATCACAGAGACTTTAATACTGCAGATGTTCAGAACAGCCGTGTGAAAAGGCAGCAAGAAACCCGGTCTGAACCGAGTGAAGCCTGTTTCTGTGTTTACTTCCTTTGTGTAGATCAGGCTGAGCATCAAAGCAAAGAAAGTTCATCTAACTTGAGTCTTACTTGAGCATTCTTTTAAAGACATTGCAGCAAACTATTGTCGAAAACGACGAAGAACGAATCTCCCACGTGGACCGATCACATTTCTTCGATGCAACACACAGGCACGTTTGGACAGTGAAGTGCACATCAGGGTCCTGTTAGGATTAGGATTAATTTAGAGAACTGTTTAACTGTTAAAACTAAACTTTATGGCATTAAGAATGCAGTCTCTCTTTTATGATGGTGAGTCCTCAGTTTTGCTGCTTTATGACCTAATGACTGGAACATCCTCCCCGACTCCCAACAGTTTGCGACCCCCAGATAAACAGTTCGTTTATTAACCCGGACTGTAAGACTGGAGAGCTGGTGGCCATCTGGATTTTTGAAGACAAAGGGCCATAAAACTTAGGAGAAGAGCGAGGATCTGCCTCTATAAGAACGGACACTTCCTTACATCCAGTGTGCATTCCCTGGCATCTCTCTGTGGTGTTAAGGCTATGCACCATCGGCCGATTATAATATTCTGCATGGCATATTGAATCTTTGTATTCATAATTGTATTAAACTCTTTAATTGACCTTTGTTTCTAGTCTTGTCAATGGCACCAGATCAAAGAACACAGAGAATTACTATCAGTGTCCAGTGTAGATTACGGCAGAGGGCTCACACCAACAGCATGTGATCATCATTGCTGCGAAGTATAAATCAGCCCCGGGGCGCATCCTGAAGAGCTGGCTGAACGGGAAGAACAAAGCCAGAGGCGTCGACGCATATGCCTGAACGATAATCAACCGCTGGTACAATAACCTGGCAGCAGGAACAGATGGAAACCGCTGATGACGAGACAATAAAAGCTCCTCATAAACCATGCAGGGTTTTACCACCAGTCCAGGACCCTGACACTGAACACTGAGTGGAGAGGGATGAACTGTTAAAGGGACGTCTCAGGGAGCAGAAATCCACCAAGAAGAGGAGAACGAGGAGAACCAACATAGAAGGACGGGCCAATGACTGTGGAAGCAACCCGGAGAGACAGCAGCATCATGAACGGATGGAAAACCATGGAGGTAGAAGCAGGCCAGCTGACAGTCTTGTCTGGGCCCGGGACAAGATAATGTTAGATGGGCCCTCCCCTACACCACCGCCGTTTTTGTTTTTTTTTGTTTTTTTGTCACTAAACATCACCAGTTATGTTTGATATATTGTGATGTGTAATGCATCAAATAAGGTATTGTATACGAGGAGAAAATCATAGCTCTCCATGGCAGCTGAAGTTTTAGTAATATATGAAAGGACCTGCTAATATTATTAAGATTTATGCATACACATTTTCTAATTCTTATACATTAGAGCTGGTCAGTTGGGCTGCGTTACAAGGTCGGCTGCCCTTCTTACCTTGCTCTGTTCCACTCGTCCCAGCTTCGCTGTCCGCACATTTTTTTAAATATTTGTTTAGAGCATTTCTTAAACCTTTGTTTTCTTCTTCTCTTTTTCTCTTTTCTCCCCTTTTCTGGGCGCCGGACTTGTGTTTACCAGACATTTTGACTGTAGACCCCCGGCCTTCTCAACATCAAAGTGTGATCTAGGCCAAACCATTTTTGTGTGGGGTGGGGGGGTTCATGATCAATATTTCTCAAGGACAACTAGAAGAATACAAATAAAAAACTTATTGACTTATTACTTATTAAACTGATTGAAAGAATAGTTTTCCACAAATAGGACTATTCTGACATTTTTTTAAATTCCACAATTTAATGAGGGCCCAGTTGTGGGCCCCCCTCTCCCTGGGCCCGGGACAGCAGACCCGTTTGTCCCCCCCTATCGACGGGCCTGGGTAGAAGAGATGTGTGGCGTGAGGTCGACAGTGACACACCACTGTCCTGAGACTGGCAGGCTGGCAGCCTGAGAAGAACCATGGAGGACCCTGTTCAGAAGAACAGTTCTGGGAAACTGCAGAGGAGGTCCAAGCTCTAAGGCCTCTGGTGGAGGACCTGAGCTGAGCTCCCTGTGTCCCAATGCTCCTGTGCCGGCGGCGGTAAGGATTTTGCTCGGCGTTTACGTTTCTCTTACCAGTTGTGTTGCCAGTGACGCAAATCGCAAAATTCCACTTCATCCCGGTGAAGTGTTTGGACCGAGGCACGAGTTCAAAAATCGATTAAATGCTCTAAAACGTCTCCTTTCATGTGTTCTTGTCATTCCAGATGAATCTTTAAACAATCTGGACATGTGGTAAAAATGAATAAATGAATTGGCCTTGTGTTGGTGAATGTGAATGTGCCAGTATCATTCATGAGGTCATTAATCTGCTTATTTCTATGGACGTCTTCTTTGAGGCCACACTTTGCAGCCATTTGGTTTACTGGCTAATTAACTGTAAAACCAGGCACAAATCGATGTGCCATGAAAACCTACGACAGTGGCTTAGCAAAATTCAAACGGCTCTTTTCCGATACTGAAGGCTGAGTTATGAACACCTTGGTGGGCAGAAAGAGCACCTGCAGTTTCACCCTGAACAACTCTAGCATTCACATTGACCTGGCTGTCACCGGCCTCTGGGACCGAGAGCAGGAGAGACGCGCTGAAGAGGACAGAGATGCTGCATGTGGCCTTGCTTCCACGCTCCCGTACCTTATGGCCATGTGTTAATGCATTAAAAGAGAATTCACACATTTAACACATCATCTGTTAACGGGCCTCGGGGAGCGCTGCCAACATGAGGAAAGAAATAGTTCATTTGCCGTGGAGGGAAAAGCAAGTGGCTCGGTTAGGGGTTTGAAGCTGGAATACAAGGAATGTACTGCAGCACTTCAACAGTTATGGATCTCAGCTTTTTCATTCAGTCCAAGATTCCTGGTATCATGGGTTTATATACCAGAAAAACCCTGTTCCAAAGTCCTGGCTATAGTGTTTCTGTTAGCTGGGTTTACATACACTGGACTGCAGCGTTTACCTCCACCTGTGTATATAGATGTCATCCCAGCATTGACCTCCACCTGTCTATATAGATGTCATCCCAGCGTTGATCTCCAACTGTCTATATAGATGACATCCCAGCATTTACCTCCACCTGTCTATATAGATGTCATCCCAGCGTTGACCTCCACCTGTCTATATAGACGTCATCCCAGCATTGACCTCCACCTGTCTATATAGACGTCATCCCAGCGTTGACCTCCACCTGTCTATATAGACGTCATCCCAGCATTTACCTCCACCTGTCTATATAGATGTCATCCCAGCGTTGACCTCCACCTGTCTATATAGATGTCATCCCAGTGTTTACCTCCACCTGTCTATATAGGGTGGCTGTAGCTCAGTTAATAGAGGTTGTCCAATCGCTAAAGGGTTGGCGGTTGTGATCCTGGCTCCAACTGTCCAAATGCCAAAGTGTCCTTGGGAAGACGCTGAACCGTAACTTACCCCCAGTGGGTCTGGCAGTGCCTTGCATGGTAGCAGCCACCCACTGGTGTGTGAATGGGTGAATGAGAAACAGCTTGATAGTGTGGATAAAGCGGTATATAAGTGCAGTGATCATGGCGATGAACTTTCGAACCTCGGATGTAGGATGTTGGATGTAGGTTGATACCATTCCTGGTAACAGAAATGCCATGGCAAATTGGCGCTTTGAGGTCATCTGGACCTGTCCAGAGCATGCGTGAAAGTGGGTCTGTGATAATAAGGTTAGGAATGTACAGAACAAGTGTCATGTCTGATACACTCTGACTGTGGTCCTTCTATCTAACTGGGTTTCTCCACCATGGGCGCCGGCAGGAGTTGGTATCTCTGGACAATCTGTCAAATCCAACTATCTTTTCAAAGTCAGCTGTCTTTCCTCCCTCGCCTGCTGAGATGTAGGACTGAGCCCTTTTGCATGCAGATGGAGAATACATTCATTGTATTCCAGCCATCGCCAAGTCTTGTTATTTAAGGTTTATTCTAGGTCTTCTCAGAATCCTTAGTTTTAGTGGCTAAAACACAGACAATTATTTTTTTTAATGCATTTTATTTTGCAAGTTTTCAAAGTTTTTCATACAGCAACAGACATATAAAGCACAGGTCACAAAAACAAACACAAACCATAAGCACTGCCAGTTCGTATGATATGCGTATCTCAACAAGTCAGTCCAACAAATTTTGAAAGCATTCTTTAGATGCCAGAAATAGTCAATGACAAGAGAACCAAAGTGTTCAAGGAGGTCTGGAGAGTAATGGCCCAGTATCATGACTGTATAACAGTGGCTTGGCAGAGAAAACAGACAGACAAATCAGGTACAAAAAAAGAAATCATCTAGCCATAAAAAAAAAAAAAAAATATATATATATATATATATATATATATATATATATATATATCTATATATATATATATATATATATATATATATATATATATATATATTACAGAACACTGTAGTCACCACTAATTTGATACTGTGTCTTTGTCCCTCTTAATATAATCAATAAAGGGCCCCCAGACTCGAAAAAAATTTGATACAGCTGTCTTTCATTGTGTACCGCAATTCTTCAAGATATAAACAAGAAACCATGTCATTTAGCTATTGTTTAACACAAGGTGTAGAGGTAGGTTTCCATTCCCTCAGGATTACCCTCTTTGCCACAACCATACAGAATGAAAGAGCTTCCTGCAAGGCTTTTGGGAGAGTCATGGAATACGTAGAGCAGTGAAGTATTGCAAAGATACCATCAGGTTTCAGTGCCTTATTATAGATAATACTGTATAGATGAAAAATGTCATCCCAGAAACCACTGAGCTTGGGACAGTCCCAAAAAAGGGGCACAACGGTCCTAATACTTGATTTGCACCTGTCACAGGTAGGTGAGACGGTGGGGAAAATCTTATTGAGTTTAGATTTAGAGTAATGTAAGCGATGTACAATTTTATACTGGATAAGCTGAAGCCTTGCATTAATAGAACAAGCTTTAATCCCCTCCAGCGCCATTTCCCACACCCCATCTGAAAATTTCTACACCTGTGTCCTTGATCCAGGCATCTCTAATGTGAAGTGAGGATATGTGATGGGTAGAAAGTAAAACAAACTGAGAAAGGAGACCTTTAGGTGTAGGACAAGTGGTCATTAAAGTGTAAGAATTGTGCTGGTCAGGTAGCTGATCAAGAGGAAGAGACTGTCTTACAAAATTTCTAATTTGTAAATAACGAAAAACATGCCCCGCGGGAATCTGGAACATCTCCTGTAGTTATGCAAAAGATTTGTTAACATAGAATTATCTAACTGTACACGAACCCTTTACAGCCCAGCAAGTGAAACACAGATGATAATTTTACCACAACAAGGAAACAAGACCGGTCAAGGCCCCGTAAACTACACCGGACACACAGTAACAGACACACCGGGTTCGTGTTTTCCCAGATCACATGATCTGCATTTATGTAGCACTTTGATTTTTGTTTTTTTCACAGCACCTAATTGAATACACGAATATACGCAGCATAAATATCCCAGTCAAATGAAAAGCAAACATTAAAGAGCCTGTCAGGGGCAATTACGGGGGTTCAACATGTTGCCAGGGACAGAAGAAGCTCCGGACTGAACGACTGACCTTCCAATTAGTAAATAACTGCTCCGCGAACGTCTACGCCACGATGTGCAGCGCTCAAGCGCCGAGTGGAGTCTGCATTTCAGAGTAGAGACGGGGTAGAGACGGATGGGTGGAGGTGGAGTGATGACGGTGGCCAGTGTGGGTAGAGTGTGCGAAGCTGAAGTAATGATGATGCTGATAATGTGCAGAGCAGGCATCCAGTGGCACAGCTGGCAGTGGCTGGCAGAGTTGGCCCAGTTAGCCCAGTTAGTCGGCTGGCTTCCACTGGACCACACACAGATGCCCAATTACTGCCCTGCTGATGACCCCCCTGGGGCAGAGCCCGGGCATGTAGGCTCGCGCTTTTAAATGTGTGTGTGAACACACGTAACACACAAAGACATGGATATGACGACAACACAGACACTTGATGAAAACTTCTGTTTTCACGGCACATGCAGGTACACACACACACACACACATATATAATATTCCTGTATTTGTCCCTCGGGGGGGCAACTGTTTTTTGCCCATTTATGGGGTCCACCCTTTTCCAGTGGTTCTACAATGGTGTAAAAAAAAATCACGTACGCTGAGACTGCCAGCTGTCTCACACACACACACACACACCCACACACCCACACGGTCGGTGCTTTCCTGAGAACACACACACACAAACATACAGCAAAGTAATGACTAACTCAAGCCCAAACATCCCTAAACGAATAATTTCCACAAAAATATGTCCCATTTACACACACACATGCACAATTCAGCACAAATCTCACGCTGCTCAGCCACTGTGTTCCAGCGTTCACCACAGAGACCCTGTGACTGCCCACACACAACACTCACACACACACACACCACACACACACACACACAGACACAAACACACAAACTGCAATTCTCACCTCAGGGCAGAGATGTGCTCTGATGTTTCCGGGGCAGTGGGCAGTCACGAGTGTGTGCCTGACAGCTGTTTGTATGCATGTCCATGTGTCCGTGTGTGTGTCCATGTGTGCGTATGTGTGTGGTGTGTGTTGGCGCGGTGCCCTAATTTGACAGCGCTGGAGCGGTGGTTGATCCCAAGTGCAGTTGATTTGGCTTGATGTTGACCCTACAGGCCTTGTCAGCTCCAACATGCTCCCTGTCTCCTCATGTAGCCCAACACATCACCGAGTGGACACACACACACACATGCGCCAACTCCATGCACAGAAAAAGTAGGCATTAACACCCATTTGTTAAGTATCCCAGAGCTTTGCCACCAAGCGTTCGCTGTCTCAAGTCGTCGTCGTACTCGTTTGATTTACTCGTCTCCTCCGCTAGTTGTGTTTTGTTTTTAATCTGTTTACTCGCGTTTTAGCGCTGAACTTTGACGGACTGTTTGGGGAGTTTGCGCAACATCAGGGCTGATGAAGTTTGTTGACAGCACGTGTCGGTGTGAGAGTGCAGCGACACTAACCCTAACCCTAACCTCAAAAACCTGTTTGGGTATATCTTTTTTATATATATTTACTGTTATTGTGCTCTGGTGAGGCAGGAAATCAACAGTTAAACGATACACTGACCACGACGGAGGTGCAAAGTGAATTTATTCTCCAAGTCATATACAATTCAGAGAGGTCATTAAACTCACATCACGAACAAGCAGGATGATCAGAAATGACAAAGTGCTAGTAGGAAACAGTCGTCTTAAGCATCAATGAAAAACATGGAGACCTTGAGATAAGTTCTCTACACGCCTACGTGTCAAAACTTAGTGGACTTGATGGAGCCAGAACGATAAACAGAAGCAGTGGCCTCCAACGGACCAGAATCTAGAACAGAAGTCATGGACTAATGACTCAGCATTATACAATAAGGCCCCAAAATGCAGTTTTAATATTACACAGGCGAATCCCTCAGGAAGGAAAATCTCTGGTGTGGATCTCATGAAATACTAACCTGCCATCAACGAGCCTCAACCGGCTCCTGCTCCACCATAATTCACCTCTACTCATCACTTCCCCAGAAAGAGAAAGAGGAGATTATTGATGTCTGGCCAAGCCCCCCTGCTTCCATGCCTAACCTTCTGGTCTCTTCTCTCTAGTAGTTCCTGTGCCAGCTGCTGGTCTGGAGGTCTCCCTGTAGTTTCCTCCTTTAGCTCCATGTTGGTTCCTCAGCCTACTATCCACCGGAGTTTAAATAATTTTTTTATTAGGGCCGGGCACAAGTTAACGCATGTTGCTCACGTGCTTTTATTTTGAAAAGTCTGCTACTGGCTGCTCCGGAACCGGAAGACAATTGGCTGGTAAACATAAGGAAAAGCTAAAACAGACATGGAGAACGGCAAAGATCTGTGTACTTTACAGTTCGGGTAGCAACTCAGGTAGCAATATTAACAATTCTGTCTGGAAAAAAATACTCTGGACTGCAACAAAACTTTCACGTCATTCCTCCATGTTCCATCAGATCTGCTCCATGTGTTCACTGTCCTGCTGTTCTCTAGCTGGTTACTTCAGTGCAGCTCCATCTAGTGGCACAGATGTGTAATGACAACAGAAAGTCCAGTCCTCGATTATAAAACAAATTCAGTTCTGTGGCCCGTTTTTTAATTTCATATTTTTGATCCAAGTCTAAAATTGAGACTTGGATCAAAAAACCAGGTGTTTTTTTTTTTCATTTTTTGTGTTAGATTTAAAAATGAAAAACGTAATAAAATGTCACTTTTTGTTTTTTTATTTTTGATTGACAATTGAAAATAGAACGAACGAATTATACACGGATTGTTAAAGTTACTAAACTTTAAATTGGACATTTTCATTTTAAAGTTCTCCTTTATGGAGGATTCAACAGAAACAAGGTTATTTGTAACAACTGACAAGTTGAACTCCCCGTTAAAAGTTTCTGCTGTTACCTCAGAAATTACCTGTTTTAATGTTCTGATTGTGCTGAGCCACAATCATTTTGTTGGATTTTGTTTGTAGACTTTTTTATTTTTTATAAAAACAGGATTACAGTAATGCCCTGGCAGTGGCAATAAGCTTTATTTTATTTTACATTTTTTAAGATGAGATTTATACTAAATATGTGTTACTGACAAGTGCTGATGTTAAAAGTGTTTGAACAACAAATGTTATGGCACTTTAGTTCATATGGCAGCAGAACATTTAAATAAAAGTGACCTTTACACTACTTTTGAATTCATAATTTGATTTTGAGAATCCTTGTGCGATTAATCGTGATTAATCAGGGAAATCATGCAATTAATTCGCGATTAAAAATTTTAAGCGTTGCCCAGCCCTAATAAAAACACAGAAGAATAACAGATCTGTGCAAAAGTTCTTTGGTTTTGTCATATGTGTGGGTTAGTGTCCTTAAAAAGAATTTAATCTGTGGCTTTAAATAAAACAACAAGTCCATTTGTGCCTCAGACTCCTTCTTAAGTGTTGTTTCTGCAGCGGCTGCATTTGTGCAGCTGCAGCCGAAAGTTACCTCAACACATGTGCAAATGTTTCAACCTCAACCCTGGTTTTCTTCCTTTTTTACCCCCCATACGATGTGTATTCAAAAATTAAAAATTTTAATCGTGCCCTTCTTTTAATCCATCTCTGAGTTTTTGCGTTTACGTTATAAACCCTCACAACGGGCAGCTGTTGTAGACGCAGTGAAACACTTGCGTGGTGGTCTCAGCTTCCCGGGATGAGCACTCACCTCAATCACATTCAACGGTGAACCCAACGGGGTTGTGAACGCTGAAGAAAGCTTTCTGTTTAAAGTTTTATAAACAATGCAATCACTGGTAAGTTGTGTTTTTCCTCGGGGGCTAATAATCATGACCTTAACTGCATATTAGAGACGCTATACAGCTATGCTCATCTTTGATTGCTGATTTACTTTCGCTTCAAATTTAAAACGTAATAATCCTGAAGGTCAGCGTTACCTTTCAGATAGACTTTGTGTTCATGGGCGTATCTTCTCGGCTCGCCCCAAACCGCCAACCCCCCCAGAAACGCTCCTTCGCTCGCCGCCTCAGACGCACATATACAAACCGAGGCTGCTGACAATCCCTTGAACTGTTGACAACAAGTTGATGGGCTAAAGCCTTCAGTAAACATCTCTGGTGCCACCTCTGCCCAGATGGAGCTACTTAGAGAGAAAACACACACACACATACGCACGTGCGCACGCACACTTTCCAGGCCTGACTTTCATTAGCCCGGGTGTTTATGTCTGCGTTCATGCGGCCTGGCGGAGAAACTTCGCCGCTCTGCGCTGCCCTCGCCGGTCGTCTCTGTCGGAGCAGACGGCGCACATATCTGTCCCTGTTAGTGCACGGACAGCTTGTGTTCGTGTGTGTGTGTGTGTTCGTGTGTGTGTGTTCATGTGTGTGCCCTCAGTCACCTTTGATGTTAAAACTCCTAGCGCATCATGCTGTTCTCGTTTGTGATCCCGCCCTTCTCACCACATTAACATCGTCGTCCAGCCACCCTGGGGGCAGATGGCACCGGGATCGGTTTTTCTACACGTCCGTGTGCGTCGCCGAGTTTCGGCGCAGCGATGAAAAAAGTTGACCCGCGGGTCAGCGGCCTGAGACGGGCTTAATTTTTAACAATTAATCTCCTTCAACCGGGAGAGGCAGGACGACTATAAAAACCCTCAAACTCACACTGACACAGCAGCTGATGATGACAGACATAAGACCCCTCTGTGTGTGTGTGTGTGTGTGTGCGTGCATGTGTGTGTGTGTGTGTTAATCTGAGATGTGAATATGAGGAGATTAGATGGACCTGGGGATTAAAATCTGGCCTTTACCTCAGAGGATCCGATCCAGCAGGGACATCCTGATGGACACACAACCACTCTAGCACACACACACACACACAAATGCACACACAACTGCTGAGGTCCAAAAAAGAGAAGGAGAAATGTTTAGATTGAAGCACATAAATGAGAAACCAGAGAGAGGCCATTACGAGCGGCTCTTAGCAGACCGGGAGAGAATGAAAGACAGATGGAAGCGAAGGAATGATGGAAAGAGAAGAAGGCAAAACACACAAATGCACAAAATACACAAACTGTGGCTTGATCCCGTTCGGGTCCCCCCCCCTCGCTATTTAAAAACCACTTCACTCGGTTGGAAAATTAGCTCCGGTTCTCTATCGATGAGGAGTTTCACACATATGTCACTCTTCAAATATGCCCACATAATAACAGGCAACGTGTCAATATTTATACTGAGTTTCAGCTGCTTTTTTTTTTCTTCTTAACTGTCACGGAGCCAATAAAAAAGATTTATAAAATTATGACGATCGTCATTAACGTTAGCCGTCCGTCTATTTTCTCGCCCATCCCAGCTGTCAGTGGACCTGGACAGAACCTGCACGCTTATTTCTGCGAGGGGACCGCGCTAACCACTGTTGACCCGTTAAATTATTACAAGTAGTTTTATCAGGAAAAAAAAAAAAACTCTCCACAGGCCCTCTGGAGGAATAATGTTGATACAGGGAGCACATCAGGTAAGCCAGGTAAACATCTTGAACTCCTGATATTCCTCAGACTAATCCTAGAAAAGTCCTCTGGCGTGACTGGGACTATTAATCTGCTGGCAGAAGCCTCTGCCTCCAACAAACACAGGTAACAGGTGTGGGCGGTGTCAGGTGAGACACCCGCTGCCTGACATGCTCCACCCCTTGACAGGCGCCACTGCGATCAGATCAACAGCGGCTTATCTTTCTGCGAACTTTTCAAAAGTAGATGTGAAAAATTTGCATCTGAATTCAAAATTCAAATTCAAAAATACTTTATTAATCCCCCAAGGGGGAAATTCAGGTTTCAGTACACCAGTCTGGTGTACTAGAGGAGCTGCTAGCATCCAGCGCTCCTTTTCATGCCAGGTCCTGTGGTCCGAGTGCTAACTCCAGATAACAGCTGTTAAAACAGTTAACAGCCGTTAGAACCAGTATATCTCCATAATGATGACCAGTGAGATATCTCCAGGTCAGAGGAGGAAACACTGATGAACCAAACCATCTCCTCTGGGAAGACTGAGATCCTTCAGTCCGGCGAGCGACGGAGCCGACCGTCCCAGAGCCCGGTTCATCATGCGGACCGGACCAGGCCGTTGTCGTCTCCCCCGGCGGTGCTGGGCCCCACCAGGTCACCAGACGGCCCCTGCCAGGTCAGCTGACCCATCCAGCGTGTAGACTGCTGGACGGGGGCAGCATGCCGCTGCTACGTCGGGGGTTCCCGTCCCGGCTCCGTGACACTGCAGCCCGGATCCAGTGGCGGTGGTTGCCACGGGTAGCAGTTCAGGACTACTTAGCTTAGCTTTCCCGAACCGGCGTCCAGCGACACCGTCCATGTCCGCGACGGCAGGTCTCCACCAGCTGCAAGAGGACCGATCCGCCCCCTGCAGACAGTATGTAGACATCCGACCGCAGATCACCACAAACCGGGCACAAACTGGAGCGTCCAGCGTCCAGCGTCGCAGAGACAAGTCCCAGAGCAGCAGCGAGTAGCCTCCATGACAGGCGTCGTCCAGGCAACAACAACTGATCAACAGCGACTTATCTTTCTGCGAACTTTTCAAAAGTAGATACTTCATACAAGGGATCAAGTCTCAGATGAAAATGAAGGTAGAGCCCTCTGGATCTGAGTAGGAAGAAGCATTGATGATGGATGGATGGATGGATGGATGGATGGATGGATGGATAGATGGATGGATGACTTGACTGATCCCAACCATCACCCTGTTTATACTTTTTACTGGATCATCTTCCATCTACATCTTTTTGCTTTGTTGCCTTCATGGCGTCTACGTGTAAAGGTTTTCCAGCACAGTAAAGGTGAAGGCGTGATAGTTCCCCAACCATCATGTCGGTCGCATTTTTTAAATGCTGCTTTTGGGGATTCATTTTGACATTTCCTGTGAACACAGTAGTATTTCATTTTTGAAAGGACCGTATGTGAAGAACACAGCAACACAATGTAAAATGCTCACGGAAACAAAAGTAATGATGAATATAAAAGAGTTGAGCTCAGCACGAGCTGAAAGTGGCAACAACATGAGGACATGAGGCCTCATGAGGAACTGAAGCTCATCTTATACTCAAAAGTAAACTGTGGCACTGCAAGCAAACTAAGGTAAAAGAACCACTGAAACCAGCAACTCTTTCCAGTTTGCCTGTCTTTTATTCCCCTTCTTTTGTCGCTGTCTTTTTTCCATCGCTGCTCTTCAATGCTAAGTGTTTTATTCTCACACCTTGTAAATAAAGCAGGTCAAAGGTCAGAAAGAGACGTGATGAGTCAGACAGATTCTCCACATACATGTTCAGGAACACGCAGGACTGCTGCTGCACTCTCACATGTGACACGTGCTGTCAACAAGAGTTAGGTTAGGGTTAGGGGTGAGGGTTAGGGTATAGAGTTAGGGTTAGGGGTTAGGGTTAGGGTTAGGGTTAGGGTTAGGGTTAGGGTTAGGGGGGTTAGGGTTAGGGTTAGGGGGGTTAGGGGTTAGGGGTTAGGGTTAGGGTTAGGGTTAGGGTTAGGGTTAGGGTTAGGGTTAGGGTTAGGGTTAGGGTTAGGGTTAGGGACCCTACCCTAACCCCTACCCTAACCCTAACCCCTAACCCCTAACCCTAACCCTAACCCCTAACCCCTAACCCTAAGACACCCATCAACATTCACCTTTCCAAGGACACGGTCCTCTCAGAATCCAGATCTCGATCCAATTATAAATCTGTGCAGGAACTTTAAGGCTCATATGCTTGTGGTTCAGATCATTTGTTTTAAAATGAGATGAGCTGATAACTTTTACCTGAACTGTATTTATTATTTCTACTGAGGCTCGACAGCAGCACGGATCTTCGTCTAACAAAGCTCTTCCACGAGTGGCTGGTTTTTCATTCATCAACGTGTACTCAACGCCTAAATGACCAGAGCTCTCCATATGGAAATATTAATGAATATACCGTTCCTGCGCTGAGCGATGGGCCATCTGCCTCGGCTTTAATTAAGAACGGTGTTCTCGGCACAATGTGAACAAACACAAGTGGTGTTAAAACTGTGATTTAAATCAATCATCATTGTTGGAACAGAACTGCTCTCTCATCTGAGTTAATGCCAGAGTCCCTTCAGAGGGACAACTGTTGGGACGACTGTTGGGACGACTGTTGGGACGACTGTTGGGACACCGTCACATCAGTCAGCTCCTGAGGACCTGGACAGGTTTTGTTAGGACTCACATCCTGGTGATAAGTTAGGTTACAACGACAGTTGAGAAGTTTGGCGGTGTCCCATCCTCTCTGATGTTCCCCCAGCAGCCATATTCCAGGGATGAGACGTGGACATGAGCTAGATTTCTGATTTCAGTGCTACTTTTTAATTTTATTTTTGTGAGTTTGTTCATTGAAGTAGTCTGTTGGCTCAGTCATTCGTTCTTTCTCTGGCGGAGTGCTTTTCAGCCAACGCAGGAGAGGACGTCTATTCAGGACTCAAACTGTAAAAGGAATGAATGAATGAATAAATAAGAAACGACAGTAAGTGTTGCCATTACCCTTGAAATTATGGATCATGGATCTGCGCGTCGAAAAATCCACCTAATGGGGACACGGCAGCATCACAAAGAACTTTCATATTTAAAAAAAAAACGAAAAGGATTTGGAGAGATTTTCTAGTGATCTAAAAACAAAAAAGGGCTGTTTAACTGCACCGGAACTCTGGCAGCCTCAATGTCCACGTGAAGTTTAGTTAGAAAAGTTTACTGATGCTCCCGTTAGAGGAGTCTCCTCATAAAAGGAGCCGTTCGACTGTCTTTGAGGACTTTGATTGTTAATCTGGAATAGGGCTGGGCGATTTTATCGATTCTGCGATATATATCAATATTTTATTTCCCCAGGGAGTATCGATATTTCAGCCACGGGTATTGATATTCTAAGCTCCCTTCAAAACCCCCGTGTCCCCGCAACGGGTGCTCTTCCTGCAAAGTGCAGGAAGAGCCATTAAGTCCTCCAGCCGCTAGTGTCACTGTAGAGCATTTCTAACAGGTTATCCAGAAGCAGGTTATCTTCCAGCTAGAGCTGAGCCAGTCATGGTGGCGAGTATAAATCCAGCGCCTGCGTGCTTAAAGGCAGATGTGTGGGCGCAGTTCGGGTTTAAAAAGAAAAAGGAAAACGAAGATTTAGACAAAAGTATGGCGGTTTGCAAGCTGTGTCACACAAACGTGAAGTACTCTGGAAATACCACCAACCTGCGAGCCCACCTGAAACGCCACCACCCGGACAAGCTAATGCTAGCTGGTTGTTGCCACCAGTTTCCATCTACTTCACCTAGGTCACAGAAAATTACGGAGTCCGTTGCCTACTTTATTTGTCAGGATTTGTGACCGTATTTCAGTGGTGGAAAACCCGGCTTTAGGCGTATGGTGAATGCAATGGAGCCCCGCTAACCTTTTGTCTTTTATTCATTTTGTCCAGCATTTGCAAGCTGCCTGTCAGCCATATAATGTGTAATTGATGCTTTTAGTTCAATTAATTCAAACAAAGTCATTGGCACACTCACATGATGTCGCCAAAATCACTTTGTCCCTTTAAAATCTTTTAGAAAATGATGTAAATGTATTGTAAGATGAATATCGATATATATCGTATCGTGAGCCAGATATATCGTATCGTATCGCGAGATTAGTGTATTCGCTACAGCCCTAACGTGGAAGCTCCTGAGGTCCTCGTTCCAGCTGATTATCGTTCATAATTATCCTCTCGTAGTGACGGCAGAACCTAAAGAGCAACAGGGGAAGGAAATTGTGGATCGTCTTCACTTTTACCTTCGACTCATCCTGTCAGACTGAAGCAACGCATCAAACCGTCGCGGCCTCGCTCTTGATTTTCTCAACGTCTGGGCATTTTCCTCACTCCCCTCCGTCGTGACTAACTTCTTCTTCTCCTGCAGCCTCCGTCTGCGGCAGACCGATGCCAACGTCATGGCTGCGTGGACGGGCCTCCCGGCTCCAGCTGAGTCCTGCTCGTACCCGGGTTCAGTCTTGTTCGTCTTGCTTGGTGTTCTCGTGTTGAAACGGTTCTGCAGGAAGAACGAGAGTGACTGACAAAATTATGAATTATTACTAAACGGGAAAAAAAAGTGTTGGAAGATGCTAGAAAAACAAGGCAGAGTTATTAAATTAAGAGAAAACAAAACATGCTTTTTTTCAGCTTGTATTTATTTACACATAAACGGGGATTTTATTTTATTCTAATAGGAAATTTAGATGAAGTTTCTCTGTCAGCTTTCCTGTTTAACTTATTTCTGTAAATCACTTCCAAATAATCAAATAACACTAACCTAGTTTTTTCAGTTGTTTAAACTTTAAATTTCCACACCTGCAACCAATTCTGTATTTTTTTTAAAAAAAAGGAATGAATTTACGTCAGTCTTTAATTATAGTGATTATGCAAAGTTTTTTTTTTCCTTCATGTGGAAATATCTTTCTTTATAATTCTTTTTTTAATGCTTTTGTTTTTGTCTTGAATTTATTTAATGACTGTAGAGTGTGATTGGGTGATTTTTTTTATTCAAATCAATAAGTGGCAGCAACCCAGGGAGACCTTCAGCTTTTTAAACTCAACTTGTGTGAAGTAAATACTTGATGGAGAGCTTTTGAAGCAGCCCTGGTGGGTCCATTAAGGCTGGAAGACGCCCACCTCCCCTCTGACTGACCCAGGATGAAATCTATCCGTCCATCCTCATTTCTGATCCGGCCATCGACGCCACACGCCAGCTGAAAGCTGCCGGAGCTGAAACGGGAGCTGCTGAGGACTCGGCAGAGGTTCGGTCAGTCCGCCTGTGATGGTCCGAACCTGGACCGAGGCGGCTGGTCCACAGGAACCAGGGGTTTTTCCAGCTGTCGTCACCAGACAGCTGTCCTACAGGGATGCGTCACGTGACCTGAAGCTCATAGCAGCGAGTCAACAATCCATTTAACGGGGATTATTACAGCGGGACCCCTCTGACCCCATCAAACTGAATTCAGGTCCCGTCTTGATTTCCAGGACTCACATGAACTGCAGCGTAATCAGTCTGATTAGACCCATCAGCTCATTAGGAGGACTGTAAATGTCGAAATATATAGTTACTGCTCTGTTTTATGATTTAACTCGCCTGCACGGGCGCGTCGGAGGTTTACGGCCGCGGTTGTGGACGTGACGGTTCAGAGAGCGTTATGAGCTGCTGCGAGACGGCGGTATCAGAGACGTAATCCTCCACCTTCCTGCGTGAAACAGGTGACGAATACGGGACGGGAGATTTGCCTCCCCGCCGTCACTGGATTCACAAAAAAAAGAAAAAAGAAAGAAAAATGTAGAAAATGAATGAAAATTAAGTATAGCTCATCTGAACTCTGTAGCTGAGCAGAGGCCACAGCTGTAGACCCCCCCCCCCCCCCCGTCCCCCCCCTGCCCCGGGTATTAACTTCCCTCTCTGAAGCTGCTGTACTCACATTGTACCTGAACGCATCGCCCATATACTCAGATATAAATCCCTACCCAGCATGCACTTGTCTTGTATTTCTCTTTTCTATATATATACGTCCATATTTCTCTTGTTGTTCTGGGACCACTATGACTCAGCTCGCTGGGAACCGCTCTAAAATAGAGCAGCCTTCTCTGCACCGAATGTGTCGGAAATCAAAACAGGCCTGTTTGCTGTTAACACAGAGGTTGTTCATGCCCGTTAGCGCCCGGGGCCGATCACGAGGGCTCCCCCCGCTTCGCTCGCATTCTCGTTCTGCTGCTTTGCGGGCCCGCCGCATTCGGACAAACGCGCTTCGTATTTCCTCCGCTCGCTGCATGTGCACGCTGTGTGTTTCTGACACGGAAGCAGGAGCGCGTTTAGACTCTGGGGGTTTGGGGGCTCCTTCGACGAGGAGATCACCGCAGTATTTAATTTTCCGCATAGTTTGGAATGTAATATAAAGAAGACGAATGCAACGAAATACCTTCGCAGAGTCTCATCAGAAACCGGCCGTGTCAACATCTGTTTAAGATGTTGGCTTGAAAATGCACAAACAGAGAAAACGGGTGCAGCGTTGGCAGGTGGGAAATGTAGGATTACCGTACCAGAGACTCAAAATTATCGTATTTTGAGGGAACTTATCGTACATCTGTCATAACCAAAATAACAAGCCCAACGATGCGCTATAGTCAAATATAATCACTCTAGTGTTAAATAGCGTCCCACAGGCACTCACAGCTTCGTGGCGTCAGTACTGAATGGGTTAACGGTACCACATCAGCCCCAACTTACAGTTGCGTTAGACCAGTGATTCCCAAAGTGTGGGCATTTATTTAATTCAGAATAATTAATTACAAATTAAAAAACATCATGTAACCGTGGCCATTGTTTCATCAGACTTTTGGCTCTGACGTGCAGCGAGTAGAGATGCCCGGATGACGTATATTTTAACCCGCAACCGCTTCTTAAAATCTCTATCCGCCCGCTATCCATTTGCAGGAACGTTTTTTCACCAATTTTCAAAACCGAACCGACCCGCCATCCTTTTTAATAATATGTAAAATATTTTTTCTTATTATTATTATTTGAGTGCTTCAACCGCAACCCGCCCGAATTTAATTAAAGTATTATTTTTTGCTGAGTCATCCGCCCGATATGCGGATTATCCGCTCCGCCCGCGGGTGCACCGTTCAACCGCGCATCTCTAGCGGCTAGGTTAAATGTTGTCATGCTGTTTTGGAATCATAACAAATCCAAAAAGGATGCTAATAATGTAGTCCTCCATGTATGCTAATAATGTAGTCCTCCATGTTGTTGTTAATCGAGTAAGTTTGTTTTCTTCCAGTAGACGTAAATACGTAAAGACCCCCCCCCCCCCCCCCCCCCCCCCCCCCCCCATCCAATCAGAACCCTTCCCAACCCCCAGACCTTAAGCGGAGTTGGATAAAGCCGATCAAAGGTGTTTTCCATGTAAACCTCAATTCGGAATTACTATTTCCATGTAAACTCGAAGGAAAATAGTTTAATTCGGAATTATTTAATTCGGAATAATTAATTACAAATTAAAAAACATCATGTAACCGTGGCCATTGTCTCATCAGACTTTCGGCTCTGACGTGCAGCGAGGACCCGCGCCTCTAAAATCATCGCTCATGTTTTTCCCTCTCGGCGTTGTGTGCTCCAGACCAGTTAGCCGCCCGGATGAATGCTACAGCACATGTCTGGATGATGAGGGATGATGATGATGATGATGATGCAACCTTAACTCTTAAAACCTTTTTTATTTTGATCTAATGGTTTTTATTACGGTTTTACTCACGAACAAAAAAAAACCACCATGGAATTAAAAGAGGGGGTACAAAATTTTGCGCATGAATGCGCGCCTGTGGTCCAGCCTGTGGGCTTTAATGTGACGCTGCCGCTCACGGCGGCCGAGCAGATTCACGGCTGAGAGTGTTGCGCAGTTTTAGCACTGAAATAAAGATGTCTGGATTTCATCCACTCCTCTCTCTCTCTCTCTCTATCTTTCTCTCTCTCTCCCCTCTCCCTCTCCCTCTCCTCTTCTTTCCTCCTCGGATATTGATCGAGCCGAGCGCTTTTAGTACAAAGAGTTAAGGCCTGAAAGGCGAAACAGCCGCGATTTCAGAGAAGTCATGAAAGTTTAAAATGCCTTCTCTTTCAGTCGGGTCCGGAGAGACGTGTTCGCTGTGCGAGTGACCCCCGGGCGCATTTGGAGATCCAATGCTTGAACCTTGCTCATCCCACGTTGAACCAGTCAATACCTATTATTAGCTACTGCCTGCCCTCTGCTACAGGGCCTGATGAGGCAGAAAGAGAGAGAAAATACCTTCTGAAGGCCTAGAAGTGGAGAGCTTTGTGTGTGTTTGGCCAACGGAGGGCGAAAGTACGGGTTGGTGTGAGTGTTTAGAGGCGTTTTTGGCGTTTTGTGTGTGTTTGTTGTTTGTGCAAATGCAGAATGTGCTCGTGGTTATTTCTGCCAAAGTGGGGCTTTGGGTTTCATGGATGTAGTTTAATGTTTCTCGTCACAAAATTACCTTAAGAGGCTTTACAAACTTTGTGCATGTGTGCGTCTCCCGTTGCCTTCGTCACAGTTCATCTCTGTCGTGTCATGACCGCCGAAAGTGTGCGTGTCATGATTGCAGGTGCCCTCAGACGTGTGCGTGAGCGTATTAAAGTGATATGTCTGTTTGTGTGTTAATGAATGAATGAGGAGCCTCTTTGTGAACGATACGAGCCACAAAGGGCTCATTTATTTCTAATGGGAAACACGAGCTCATTGCTTTGAATTACTGACCTAATTACGCAAACATGTAATTACTACACTTCCCTTACAAAGCAACAACTATAAAAAAAAATAATAATAATAGGACGAACTCACAGAAGCACACTTTGTCAGATGGCACTTTTACAAGGAGTATTATGTAAATCATCTATTGCATTTATTAAAGGGCTGGGCAAGTTAACATGTTATTATCGCATTAACACATTAATTTATTAACGCCAACATTTATTTTATCGCGCATTACCGCATGTTGCTCACTTGCTTTTGTTTAAAAAGTCTCTTACTAGCTGCTGTGGAACTGGAAGACATAAGGAAAAGCTAAAATAGACAGATAAAAATAGACGATAAAAATCAGTGAACTTTACAGTTCAGGTAACAACTCAGGTAAAAACAACAATTAACAATTCTGTCTAAAAAAAAAAAATTCTGGACTGCAACAAAACTTTTCTCGTCATTCCTCCATGTTCCATCAGATCTGCTCCATGTGTTCACTGTCCTGCTGTTCTCTAGCTGGTTACTGCAGTGCGGCTCCATCTAGTGGCACAGATGTGTAATGACAACAGAAAGTCCAGTCCTCCATTATAAAACTAATTCAGTTCTGTGGCCCATTTTTTTATTTCATATTTTTGATCCAAGTCTAAAATTGAAATATAAAAAAAAAAAAAAAACAGGCATTTTTTTTTTTTTTTTTTTTGTTAGATTAAAAAATGAAAAACGTAATAAAATGTCCCTTTTTATTTTTTTTATTTTTTGATACATGGATTGGTAAAGTTACTGAACTTTAACATGGACATTTTCATTTTAAAGTTCTCCCAGACGGAGGATTCAACAGAAACAGTTGAACTCCCCGTTAAAAGTTTCTGCTGTTACCTCAGAAATTACCTGTTTTAATGTTCTGATTGTGCTGAGTCACAATCATTTTGTTGGATTTTGTTTGTGGACTTTTTTTTTTTTTTTTTATAAAAACAGGATGACATTAATGCCCTGGCAGTGGCAATAAACTTTATTTTATTTTACATTTTTTAAGATGAGATTTACGCTAAATATGTGGTACTGACAAGTGCTGATGTTAAAAGTGTTTGAACAACAAATGTTATGACACTTTAGTTCATATGGCAGCAGAACATTTAAATAAAAGTGCATTTTACACTACTTTTGAATTCATTATTTGATTTTGCATATACAATGCGATAATCGTGATTAATCAGGGAAATAATGCGAATTAATCGCGATAAAAAAATTTTAATCGTTGCCCAGCCCTAATTTATATACATTCATTAAAATGAACACTGAACACGTTGGGAAGCGCGTCGCAGATCCAGGACGGGACCGTCCGGCACAGACGGCGCCTCTTCCAGTTCCTGGGTGAAACCATTTCAAGCTGTAAAGGGGGGGGGGGTTCAGAAGATGCGGGTCGTAATCCACCTCACGTTTGGCTGAAAGTAAAACTTATCATCTTATTGATGATTCTTGCGAGTGTTGAGGGACGTTGTGCTAACAAGGTTTATAGCTTGACTAATTAAATACACAAGAAGTCACGTTTACATACGGCTTTGCTTCATGTTTACGTTTGAGCCTTGATTTGTGAAGCTGAGCGCGTGAACGGCTGCGCTCCAGTCACCGGTGCTTCCTGATTTGTGTTGAAAATGCAGAAGTTCCTTAGTGAAACGGCGTACCTGCCCACCCCCGGCACGCCGGCGGGAGGCTGAGTGCGCTTTCATATTCAGTTTATTTATATTCAGTCATTTTAACATGCGGCTAAAAAAGTCCAGGAGCCTGCCTGGATGTCTGAATCCTAATCAACAAACATCCGTGTCAGACAGTCTCCCTGAAAAGACCACAATAAATACTCACTTCGGCTTCTGGAGTCATCTTCTAAACACTGTGAGGGTTCATTTTCATTTTTTATTTGTCAATATCATTTAATTTGCTTTGCAAGTCAGCGCGTACTTTGAGCTTTGGAGGTACGTACAAGAGCTGAGCCATTTTATCGATTCTGCGATATATATCGTTATTTTATCAAGTATCGATTTTTCAGCCGTGGGTATCAATATTCTAAGCTTCTTTCAAAACCCCCGTGTCCCACCTTTAAAAGCTTGCAAGCAACAATTTGCACTGTTTAAATATATGAAACAATTTTTCTCAACACATCTTTTATTCATTTTGTCCAGCATTTGCAAGCTGCCTGTCAGCCATATAATGTGGAATTGATGCTTTCAGTTCAATTAATTCAAAGTCATTGGAACAAAATCACTTTGGTCCCTTTAAGATCTTTCAGAAAATGATGTAAATGTATTGTAAGATGAATATCGATATATATCGTATCGTGAGCCGAATAACATGTATCATATCGTATCGCTACAGCGCTAGTACGTACGTTAAGTTTAGTGCGTCCCCTCTTCTCTGATGATGATCAGCTGACCCGTCCGTCCAGGAAGTACCAGTTATGTGATGTGATGTTATAAAGTGCTACCACGTTGAGGAGAGTAGCTGCACCAGCTGAGATGAGTGGGCGGCTGAAGGGGCTAATTTCAGAAACAGCGCTAACAACAGGAAGTCGGTGGAGTCAGGCGTCAGCTCTGGGCAGCGTGTCAGGCGGGACTTTAAACGGCGATGTTTTTCTTTCCTCTGAACTCCTTCTCCCTCTGTGAGTCAGAAAACAAAAGTGTGAGCCGACTTAACTGAGCGTCTCCTCTCAGGACGAACTCTAACAGCTAACCGGAAGGGCGGCAATTACGGCGCATCAGCTGCAGTCGCCGCGGCTACTCGCCGCACGGCCCTGTCACATCTCGGCGCGCTCGCCGTTCAGCGTGTCGACATAACGCTACCTGGAGCGAGCCCTCGACGGTAATGGATTAGTAAGGTCTGAACAAACACACACACACTTCTCTCTAATTACCGAGGACTGAGTTGACTATAACCCCCCCCCCACCCTCCACCGCCAGCGCCCTCCTCCCTCCCCGCCGTCTCCGGCTTGGTCCCAGCTTCGGGGGCCCATCCGTCAGCCCTGTCCAGTTGACTTTGGTCATAAAACAGGGAGATGAGACAGGCGAGCAGAGCGAGGGCCTCCCACTGGCCCCTGAGGACGGAGACTCGGCACCCAGCATATGTTCCCTAAGTGCTGAGCTGGGGGGGGGGGGGGGTTCAAACTGGGCACTCACAGGGGCGTGCACGAGCGCTTGCGCTGCGGTCTGTATGAAAAAGCAAAACAGACGCAAGAATGAAGAGCAGGATGGAGATGTTTAACAGGTGGGGTTGGAATCAAGGTTATTATCTTTAACGGAAATGAGTGAAATAATGTAAACTGGAATTGAATAAACTTTTTCGTTAACTGAAATAAAATAAAAATGAGAGTTTTTAAAAAAAAAACATAACTAACTGAAACTGTATTATGTGTTTATAAAACGAACCAAAATTAACAATAATAATGTCATGAACATCCTTCGTTTTCGTGCTTCTAATTTTTTTCCTCATAAACATTTGAAATCTATTAATTTTTCGCTCCGCCATACAACAACAACCGCAAACAAAAAAAAAAAAGTGATCAGCAGTGATGGCTGCGGCAAAAGTTGGGAGAAAGCGCCACAGTCCTATTTGGCATTTCTTTGACTATTACTGTTTTAACGATAAAAATAAGTGCCTTGTTGTAGAAGCAGGTGATACAATGTGTGAAATACTTCTCAAGGGGAAAAAAATCCACAAATCTGAAAGTCCATTTGAAAAGCTCGCACAAGAAGGCTAACCAAAACTAGCTGGATAAGCTAGCCTAAGCTAGCCCCCTGGAAAGAGAAGCTGCAGCTGCAGGCCAGAACGTGAGGTCGCTATCAAATACAATGGAAGGGCTGGAAGCACTGATGAGGAAATAAGGGCTGGGCAAGTTAACACGTTATTATTGCGTTAACTCATTAATTTATTAATGCCGACATTTATTTTATCACGCGTTAACGCATGTTGCTCACATGCTTTTGTTTTGAAAAGTCTGTTTCTGGCTGCTGTGGAACCGGAAGACAATTGACAGACATGGAGAACGGTAAAAATCAGTGAACTTTACAGTTCGGGTAGCAACTCAGAATAGAATAGAATAGAATAGAACACCTTTACTGTCATTACACAGAGTGTAATGAGATTCAGAGCTGCCCCATAGAGTGCACACAGGATGAAATATGTACAAAGAAATTATATATACAAGTATGTACACAATAAAGAAAATAAACCAGTAGGCAGAAACCTTGTGATAAGTGAGATTGCGAATATTATACATAATACAGATTTGTAGTAATGATGCTCTGGTGGTATGAATAAAGTGACATGTGAAAATAGCAGCATTCAGTAATAAATATTTGTTATCCAGGTAGCAATATTTACAATTCTGTTTGAAAACAAAAATTATGGACAGCAATAAAACTTTCGCGTCATTCCTCCATGTTCCATCAGATCTGCTCCATGTGTTCACTGTCCTGCTGTTCTCTAGCTGGTTACTGCAGTGCGGCTCCATCTAGTGGCACAGATGTGTAATGACAACAGAAAGTCCAGTCCTCGATTATAAAACAAATTCAGTCCTGTGGCCCGTTTTTTTAATTTTGTATTTTTGATCCAAGTCTAAAATTGAAATATATATTAAAAAAAAAAAACAGGCATTTTTTGATTTTTTTTTTTTTGTGTTAGATTAAAAAACGAAAAACGTAATAAAATGTCACTTTTTAATTTTTTTTTTTTTTTTTTTTTTTGATTGACAATTGAAAATGGAAAAAATGAATGATACACAGATTGGTAAAGTTACTGAACTTTAACATGGACATTTTCATTTTAAAGTTCTCCCAGACGGAGGATTCAACAGAAACAAGGTTATTTGTAACAACTGACAAGTTGAACTCCCCGTTAAAAGTTTCTGCTGTTACCTCAGAAATTACCTGTTTTAATGTTCTGATTGTGCTGAGACACAATCATTTTGTTGGATTTTGTTTGTGGACTTTTTTTTATTTTCTATAAAAACAGGATGACATTATTGCCCTGGCAGTGGCAATAAGCTTTATTTTATTTTACATTTTTTAAGATGAGATTTACGCTAAATATGTGTTACTGACAAGTGCTGATGTTAAAATGTTATGGCACTTTAGTTCATATGGCAGCAGAACATTTAAATAAAAGTGCATTTTACACTACTTTTGAATTCATTATTTGATTTTGCATATACAATGCAATTAATCATGATTAATCTGGGAAATAATGCGATTATATTGCTAAAGAGTATTGTAATTTAAAATCAGAATTATTACTGTTTATCCATACTCGACAGAGGTAACAAGGTCTTCTCTAGATTTTAAGGTTTTACGTATCAGGACATCTGATCCCTACCAGGTCGTAAAAGAAGCAAACACAGCTTAAGAGCAATGTACCAATTATTCCCTTCAGTTTTGGCCATATTTTAATAACTGTTGTGATATAACGGCAGAAGTCAAAGAAAGTAAAGCAGGGAAAGAGGAGAAAAAGGGGGAAAATAGCAACAACTGTACGATTTGCAAAGGCTCAGCCACTGCAGGGCTGCTGCATTGGGGAAAATATCTGTCAGATATCATGACTGATTGCCCGTGTTTATCCCAGCAAACTTTTAATGTTGCCCCAGTCTGTTCAAAGTTAAGACTGTATTAATCAAAATATGCCGCTGTAGACTGTACGGCACCAATTAGCCTCAGCATTGAAACCACCTGCCTGATTTTGTGTTGGCCCCCCCACCTGTCCGTCGGTTCTTGATCTCATGGAGCATGCTCACCAAACCTGGAAGGACATATGGCACTGAGATGTTAGGAGGTGGGCTGTGGGTCCTCTTACAACCTTTTCTAGTGTACAAAATTAAGAAAGACTGAAGCAGATGTGACTAGACATTAGCTTAAATTAGGTTTTAGTCTTTGGTTCACCTCCGTATCGTCTGAAGGAACTGAGCGGACAACATCGGTGGCCTACAGGGCGCCGTAACGGGAGTTTCAGAGTTTCTGAAGGGTCGGGGTGCTGTTGCAGGCGATATAAAGCTCCGGCTCTGTAGCTGGCCGAGATGTTGAAGGCAGAGCCGTGAAGAGGCTCCCAGGCAGCGCTCCGTGTCACCATCACTCGCCATCACACGGAGCCCTTCACATCTCCTCCTCTTCCTCTGGAGGGGGAACAATAAGTAGAGCAACAGGGAGGGGTTTGCGTGATGGCGCCGCCGTCACGTATTTACAATTTGAAGAAGCCAGAGGCGAAGCAGCTGTAGAAAGTGTTAGCGATGACAGAGGCGAGCGGAAAACACCATTGGGGAAGCTGATAAAACTGACAAACAAACAGGGCGTTGTACTCTATGGAAAAACGGGAAAAAGAGCACTTTCACACTTTTATTTTTAGAAACACTTTGATCTGTATAAAACCAAGATTTATACTTTGAGTCCTGGGAAAGAGAAACTGTGCTAACACATTAAAAACTTGTTATTATCTGACACACCGTTAGAGCTGAGCGATTGTATCGATTCTGCGATATATATCGATATTTTATCAAGTATCGAGTATCGATTTTTCAGCCGTGGGTATCGATATTCTAAGCTTCTTTCAAAATCCCAAATCTTTTATTCATGTTGTCCAGCATTTGCAAGCTGCCTGTCAGCCATATAATGTGTAATTGATGCTTTCAGTTCAATTAATTCAAACCAAGTCATTGGAACACTCACAAGATGTCACCAAAATCACTTTGTCCCTTTAAAATATTTCGGAAAATGATGTAAATATATTGTAAGATGAATATCGATATATATTCGTATCGTGAGCAAAATATCGTGTATCGCTACAGCCCTACACAGCGTATCGTCTTGGTCCTTAGAGAAGTCTAACTCAACTACTGCCCAAAGAGAGTGAACCCTACAGGACGAACAGAGACGAGAAGGAAAGAAAATACCATGCACTGGCACATCCAGTTTAAATACCAGGTTCCAGGGCAGCACTTCTACATCTGCGATGCTGACGGACAATAAACATCACACCACGCAACGCAAAGCAAACCTTGACCTCCACGGCACCACAACGACCTGCTCGGATATCGGTCTGGACATTGGTTGCCAGAGTGACGCACCACGTCTGTGAGACGTCAAACGCAAAGGGAGCAACAGCCAACGGCTAAATCAAAGAGTGGATGACTCTATTTGTCATGGTTTAGGTCAGCCATGGCAGTCTCTGTGTTTTGTGTCAAGTTGGCGTCACTCCCTGTCTCTCGTCTGCTCTGTTTCCTGTTTTACTTTGAAGGTCTGTCTTGTTGCGTTGTTTTCCGCGTTGCTTCCTTCCCAGTGTTATCCTGATTGCCTGCACCTGCCTCTTGTTTGTCCCGCTGTCTATTTAAGTCTTGTCATTGCCCCTGTCTGTGCTGGTCCGTTGTCTTGCGTCCTGTTCGTTACTCTGCGATTTTTAGTTCAGCTTGGGCTTTTTGTTTTTGTTAATAAATACCTTTTTGAGTCCAGTCTAAGATTTACCCTTGTCCAGAAATATACTGGTTAAATTGGGCTCCCTCTGATAAACTACACCAGGATCACCAAATGGTGGACCTCTGTCCGGATCCGGACCAAGTAAAGGTTCTATCCGGACCAGTAATCAGTGCCACATAAATACCTCAAAATAAATAGCTCAATTTTTTTCCCAGTGCCTAGGAAAACTGTGAGCGCAGGTAAACTAGTAATTTCTTTCTCTACCCGACTGGCCTTCGGCAGGAAGGTCCCCCCATATGATCCAGGTCCTGCTCAAGGTTTCTTCCTCTCAAAGTGGAGTTTTTCCTTGACTCTGCTTGGCTTAAAGGTTTTTTTTCTCCCTATGTGGGAGTTTTTTACCTGCCATTATCATTGATTGGATTTAATATTATAGTTTTAGTTAATGATATTTGCTCGGGGGTCATGTTCTGGGTCTCTGTAAAGCACCTAGAGACAATTGTCATTGTAACAGACGCCATATACAAATAAAATTGAATTGAATTTGCGGCAATCACCAATCATTTACGGGCGACAGCTATGAGAGCCACTGAAATTCGTCTACTGCAGAAACAAACGAGAGAGAAGAAGACATGGCATGCTCGAAGGTGCGAAAAGTTGATGCTGAAAATTGACATTTCAAAAGTAAGTGGACGAACGACTGAGTTTATCCTTCCGGATCGGCATTGGTAAACCGGTATGCCTGATATGCTGTGAATCAGTGGCATTAATCGAAAGCGGGAATATCAATTTTTTAACGAAACCTTTCCACCGAAGTCTGACGCCAGATCGCCGAAAATCAATGAGCTTCGGGCCCAGTACGACAGTGTTACTTGGTAAATAACTTAATTATTCTTATGAGGTAAATAAGTTCATAAAAAATTGGCCTTCAATACCTCTTCAGCTGTTTGACAATGACACCATTGTTGGGTTAATTGTTTTCAGGAAAGGAAAGGAAAGGAAAGGAAAGGAAAAAAGGCACTTCTAAAACCTTTGTTACCTTTGTATAATGAAGAAATATTTTTTTTATCAGTTGTAATGCAGTGCTCAATTTCACAGTTAGCTGCATGTGTCTCAATGTGAACACAAAAAAAATATGTTGAAATGACATGAAAATATAAGATGTGTATTTGATTAACATGAACAGGGTATATATGCAATGGTATGGGATGCAAGAGATATGTGGTTTGGACCTTGTCAGAAGAAATTTTAGTGACTGGACCCATTAGAATTTTAATTGATTAACCCTGAACTACACCAAATACACGCCTATTTGTCACGCTATAAATCTCCGCTGAGCTGTCCAGATCTTTACCTGAGAATCGAGCGTAAATATCATTGTGGTTCCCAATCAAGCTGGTGCTTGTCAAAAAAAATCACGACCATGGTGTTTGATCGAGACCGCCGAGCCTTAGAGGCAGCCTGCGTGGTTGATCGGGTACGGCACACCTTCGGCAGTCATCGATCGCACGGATCACCCCGGCTGGAGCTACAGCTTTTCCCCGTTACCATTATTAAGAACTGAAACCCTTAAATACGAGCCTGTTGGCGTAGTTGTTTGGGATTTCCTTAATTCTTCTATCTCAGCGAGAACAGTCAGCTCATTTTAAAGTACGACAGTCCCATCGACAGTCCCGGTCCTGCGGGTGTGTTGCCAGGCGAGGCGGAGATGTCGCTCCCTCCATCCCTCTCTGGTGTGAGCGCGTCCAGTCCTCCAGGGGGAATCTCATCCCTCTTAATCCTATTAGTGCTGGAACTCACGGCTTGGCGGTCTGCTCCTCTGGACCTGTCCACAGTCATTATCCTGACCTCCACTCCCCAGCAGCTCCATCCCAAGTTCACCCGATTCCTTTCCGTCTGTCTATTTACCTTTTTGGCTCGCTCTCCCGTGTAATCCAATCTGGACTGTGCTCTTAATGATTATAATGTCAGCATTAAAAGTAAAGTTTCAGTGTTTTTTTTTTTTTTTTTTCGAGGTTTGGGGAGCAGCACGCCGAATGAAAATACTTTTGATGGGCATGTTTTTCCTGGATAATTCCGTCCGGTGGGTGAGAAAACAACGAACAGATGTTGGTTTTAACAGAAAGCACTCACTTGTGGAGCGGTTTGAATCCCCGGCTCCCTCAGCCACCACCACTCAGGGAACTGTGCAGAACCCGTGAATTAGCTCCAACTTTAATTGTTCCTCCGTTTCGGAGCCGAACCAGTGCCGGGCTTTGACCAGTTACCTCCGAGAGGCTTTTTAAGGAGTCCAGCCCGTCTGAAAACCCTCTAGAGCTCAGTATTTCCTAAGGACTGGTGATCCACAGTTTTATGAGTGAAATTACGTGAAGCTCATCCTCATTGGGTAATAAAGAAAAACAAATGAAGTTCATACCAAAAATATTACAAAGTCATGTCTCTCTGAATCTGTCTTGCAGAAATGTCAGCTTTAACTGCCAAATAATCTCCAGATTTAAACAGAATCATTCAACAAGCTTAGACCTGTCGAATTACAAATAAGCAAAATCTGATTTATCGTAACCTTAGGGATGTAAAGTTTCACCATTACCAACTGGAACTTGATTTTTAGGGAGATGCAGTGCAGGAAATCCCTAAAATATTTAACTAGTACATATTGTAATTAGTTCTCATGAATCTCATAGAAGTACGTGAGTCTTCACCGACGTTCATCTGAGGTGGTGAATGCATCGTTACCTGGAGGGAGGACTGTGACTGAAAGGCAGGTAGCAGTGCTACGTTGATCAGAAATGACGTTGTGACCACCTCCTTGCTCTTCCCCTGATCTCTGACCAGCCAGGCTCTGGATGCTCTGGAGCATCTGGTAACCGCGGTGCTATCAACGGACCCTCTGGGCTCTGTGGGTTGTGGGTGGCATCTCTGGATTGGGAGGGTTAGGGTTAGGGTGTGGGGTCAGGACCCGATTCTCCCCATGGAGAATTGGCAGGTGCACTTCCCACCACTGCCTTGGCTTTTATATCTTCTTCCTTCACTTGCTCTTACAGTCCTTTTTGACTAGTTTATTTGTCTTTACTTTTGCTTGCTTGTTTCTTCTCTTTGCTTGTGTACACGACGTTTTGACAATTTTTTTGTCTTCTTCAGGTGTCTTTTATATTTATTTAATTTAGTTTTGGCACCCTCTTTACTTTTCTTTTCTTTCTTTCCTTCTTTTGTGTCCTTCCATCTGGGATTAGAGTTAGGGTTAGGGTTAGGGTTCCAACAGATACCATCAGGTCCCAGATACCAATCTATCTGGAGATACAAATCTATCTGTGTAGACACCAATCTGATCCCAAAATGGCGCACCTCAGATGCTTAAAAAAAAAAAAATGTGTTGAGGGGTCACTGCTGACCTGCTGGATGAGGCAGAGGAATGGTGTTGCCACAATGAGGGGTGCAACTGGTCTGCAGAAATCTTCAGGGTGGTTCAAAGTCCCAAAAAAACATTCTGGAGACACTATTGACGTTGAACCATCAGTTTGGGACGACGTATGAGTCCTAAACTCCCACCGGTCAGTTTGAGCCAACAAAGACTTGTAGATAGAAGGTGAAATGTCTTCAAGAATCAGAAGTCAACTTGCCTTCTGTTTAAGCCCTTCAGGGTTCATCTTGGTTGGTCTTTGAGGTCTAGGAAGAGCAGCCACAGTACGGAAAGGCACGATGCATTTGCCTGTAATTGTGACTTAGATGATGAATTCATGCAGAGAACCACTTACCGGTCCTCTCATCACCAGGAGGCCTGGATTTAAAGGTATCTTTCCGCACAAGCCTACCCTTTGCACCTGAAGCTTCAGCTGGCACTGAGACTGGCCAGCAGCCCGGATGTTTTTACTTCCAGTCTGCGCGTGGTTTGAGGTCCTTTCCTGTCACTTTAATGTTCTTTACCTGCTTGAGGAGATGATGATCGGTCCCCTGTGCTCTGCTCTGAGCCTGGTGGATGACAGGATCTAACAGAGCCGATAAACACAGACGCCCCGCAACCTGGTTGGCCTTGGCCCTGACAGTGACTGAACTGGCCTCAAATCGCCTTTGACAGGAAGCAGTGTCAAAGACGCGCGAACACACTCCAGCGCTCACACGTGCACGGCCACGCACACACATACGTGCTCAGAAACATAGACCTCCCGCCGCAGCGTGTGCAATGACAAGCATGAGATAAGTATGTGGCGAGTTTGAAATGCGACGCATGCACACCGCGACAGCACAGCCAACACACCTGCCAGTTTTCACACCGACACGCACACGCCGGCGTGTCCGGACGCGTTCCAGCGGAGGTGAGCTGGCATCACCTCAAAGACGCAGATGTCACTTCACCAGCAGATGCAGGAGGATGATTTGTTGTGAACAGCAGAGCGTACGTGTTGCTCACGGCGTCAGATTTGTAACTGACCGGCCTCCGCAGAGGCTCAGATCCAACCCCCAGGAGAGCGTGTCACGACAGAGCCGAGCAGCCGGCGGCGCCGCGCTGCCCCCCCGGCTGAAAGGTGCAAAACACCTGTCGGCTTCAGGACTTGAAGGCGAACTGAAAGCAGACGGAAAGCAAAATACGTTTCTGTTAGTTAGGCTCGAAGGACGGAGACTCGTATGTGAAGCGCTGAATTCTGACCAACGTCACGTCAGCGAAGCAGCTGATTGGCTGTGATGGTATGTTTAATTAAGAAGTTGTGACCAGAACCATTGACCGAAGTGATTCTGACTGAAACTGAATAAAATGAGACAAAGCTGAAGAACAGCAGAGTATATCCTGGATGTGCTATTGATTTGAAACGTACAGTGTATTGATTAGGATTTCGTCCGGCGGTGCACTGATGTTCATTCTTCTGAAAAGCTGCTAGAGATGAGATTAAAAAAAAAAAAAAATAGAAAAAAAGCCATCATGATTGACAACAGAGCTAGAGGCATCTGGAAAAGCACCGGTGGTCTGTTTCTTTCCTCGTCTGCGTGATGTGTTGTCTTTGTCACAAACACAGCAGTTAAGTTGCTGCTTAGCAGGACAGTTGGCAGTTAATGATTATTTTAATTAAAAAGAAAGGTAAAAATGCTTGATAGCTTGTCAGTCTGAATCCCTTTTAATTGGCGAGAGGTGGCACTCGTTATACATCAGACGTATAGATGAGATGATACTAAGGGCTTTAAAATGACTGGTTCTGTCAAAGGAGGCTTTTATGAGTTCATAGGCAGAGATAACACTTTCCTCCTTTTTTTGGACACTGGTGGGCTTTATTTACAGAGACACAGGAAAGTGGGGCAGAGAGACAGTGGGGAAGGGGTTAGGGTTAGGGTTAGGACAGCGAAGGGTTGCAGGCCAGGCGTCGAACCTGCTTGGAGATCCACAAGACACCGTCGGCATGGAAGACAACCGGCGTGGTGCTGTTGACGGCACTTAAAACTTAAAACCATAAATAGCTGTCTGATATACACATCCGTCCAGGATCTACAGCCTTTCTGACATCGGGTCGCAGCTGCAACAGCCCGAGCAGAAGCCCCAGACTTCCTGCTCCCGGGCCACCTCTTCTAGCTTTATCGGGGGGGGTGTCAAGGTGTTCCCAAGTCAACTGAGAGATCCAGTGCCTCCAGGGAGTCCTGGATCTGCCCTGAGGCCTCCTTCCAATGGGACATATCAGACCAAGCAGCCAGCAGAAGTCCTAACATGATGCCCCCCCAAAAAATAATATGTACTTATTAGGGCTGGGCAAGTTAACGCGTTATTATTGCGTTAACTCATTAATTTATTAACGCAGACATTTATTTTATCGCGCTTTAACGCATGTTGCTCACATGCTTTTGTTTTGAAAAGTCTGTTTCTGGCTGCTGCGGAACCAGAAGACAATTGGACGCAAAAACATGTGGAAAAGCTAAAACAGACATGGAGAACAGTAAAAATCAGGGTACTTTACAGTTCAGGTAGCAACTCAGGTAGCAATATTAACAATTCTGTCTGGAAAAAAAAAACTCTGGACTGCAACAAAACTTTCTCATCATTCCTCCATGTTCCATCAGATCTGCTCCATGTGTTCACTGTCCTGCTGTTCTCTAGCTGGTTACTGCAGTGCGGCTCCATCTAGTGGCACAGATGTGTAATGACAACAGAAAGTCCAGTCCTTGATTATAAAACGAATTCAGTTCTGTGGCCTTTTTTTCATTTCATATTTTTGATCCAAGTCTAAAATTAAAATATAAAAAAAACAGGCTTTTTTTCTTCGTTTTTTGTGTTAGATTTAAAAACGAAAAACATAACAAAGTTATTTGTAACAACTGACAAGTTGAACTCCCCGTTAAAAGTTTCTGCTGTTACCTCAGAAATGACCTGTTTTAATGTTCTGATTGTGCTGAGACACAATCATTTTGTTGTATTTTGTTTGTAGACTTTTTTTTTTTTTTTTTTTTTTTTAATAAAACAGGATGACATTAATGCCCTGGCAGTGGTAATAAGCTTTATTTTATTTGACATTTTTTAAGATGAGATTTACACTAAGTTACTGACAAGTGCTGATGTTAAAAGTGTTTGAACAACAAATGTTATGGCACTTTAGTTCATATGGCAGCAGAACATTTAAATAAAAGTGACCTTTACACTACTTTTGAATTCCTTATTTGATTTTCCATATACAATGCGATTAATCGTGATTAATTAGGGAAATCATGCGATTAATCGCGATTAAAAATTTTAATCGTTGCCCAGCCCTAGTACTTATATAAACAAGACTGCAGGGGAAAAAAAAAACAGATGCTGACTCCCCTGGTTTTTGGATGGACTGCCTTGCTCAGTGGCTTCAGTAAAGGTTTGGCAACGTCTAGCTTTGAAAGAATCTTGATTAGTCACGTGCAAAGGGGTCCTAGTCACAGTTAGTACAGCAAAACAGCAGATAGATGACAAATGACCTCAGGATTGGCATGAACAAACCGTTTTAACACCAACAAAATAAAGATGGAACAGAGCCTTGCAGCTGTGCAGGATTAAAGTGAGTTCATGTTCCAGCTATATTATTCTGTGTAGGAGTGAGAACTATGAGCACATAACAAAGTCATAAATAACATTGTTTTCATCCTCACTTTAAGCCGCAGAATCATTCTTTGGGTCATCACCAGGAGTTCATGGCCGTAGGTGACGGCTGGACTGTGGATTTGTGTTTCTGTTCTCCATGATGGACCTGCTCCGAAGGCAACAAACCCAATAAGGCCAGTCCACCCTCTTCAGTCCAAGGACCACGGCTTCAGACGTGGAAGCCATGGATGCATCATCCCAGCTACCTCACGCTTGACTGCAAACCGCTCCAGTAATTCCTGGAGGTCTCAACAGCAGGAGGGACAGAATCAGGGGAGCCCAGAGACCACCAAAGGGCCAGAAAAGGACTCGACAGCCCCAGAATCTAGACATATCTCCCACAGAACACTGGTCCAGTGTTCTATGACATAAAACCACATTTTTCAGCGATGAGCTGGACTCTTTAACTCCACCAGCATGATCCCCTCCAGGTGGAGAACATCCTCCAGGAGCACCGGCCATCCAGTCATGTCAATGAGAACATCCATCAACATCCAGCTGTCTATGTGGAATTCAGTCCAGTGAAAGGTGAGAAAGTCCTTCAGTCCATTACAGGAGGAACATCAGCCAGGTTAGGAAGATCCTCAGTGTTTTTCTTTTTCTTAGCTGGACTATATTTCTAAATGAGGTCAGCAGGATCACTCACGGTTAACGGTGCTGATGTAATTCTACTTTCCCCTCCCACGGCATCTGATGGTTTGCCAGAATATTTCTGAGGTTGAGTCTTGTTCCATCACCTTTCCTCCTTTCACATCCACAGCTTCATGGAAGATGCAGAGGCAACGGTGTGCGTCCGCAGAAGACCGGTCCCATGTGGTTTTTTTGGCCGCCGGGGGCGGGCCTGACCACAGAGTTCTAACTCATGAGCCTCCCCCCTTAGGCTTGGCTCCAGCGTGAAGCCCGGTGACTCCAAGCCAGACGAGGTAACTCTGGCTTTCTGACTCCAATCCAGATGAGGTAACTCTGGCTTTCTGACTCCATTCCAGACAAGGTACCTCTAGCTTTCTAACTCCAATCCAGACGAGGTAACTCTGGCTTTCTGACCCCAATCCAGACGAGGTAACTCTGGCTTTCTGACTCCAATCCAGATGAGGTAACTCTGGCTTTCTGACTCCAATCCAGACGAGGTAACTCTGGCTTTCTGACTCCAATCCAGATGAGGTAACTCTGGCTTTCTGACTCCAATCCAGATGAGGTAACTCTGGCTTTCTGACTCCAATCCAGACGAGGTAACTCTGGCTTTCTGACTCCAATCCAGACGAGGTAACTCTGGCTTTCTGACTCCAATCCAGATGAGGTAACTCTAGCTTTCTGACTCCAATCCAGACGAGGTAACTTTGGCTTTCTGATTCCAATCCAGACGAGGTAACTCTGGCTTTCTGACTCCAATCCAGACGAGGTAACTCTGGCTTTCTGACTCCAATCCAGACGAGGTAACTCTGGCTTTCTGACTCCAATCCAGACAAGGTAACTCTGGCTTTCTGACTCCAATCCAGACGAGGTAACTCTGGCTTTCTGAGCTCAAACAGGAAGACTTTTCCTTGGAGGAGCCGCCTGGACGCCAGCAGCCCCTGACAGCTCCTGGGTTCACTGGGACTCACAAACCCCCCCCAACACAATGAGCTGGTTATTCCTGGAGGGAAAATGCGCACTGCATGTTGAATATTTTATGCGAGACCTTTCTCACCCCCTCCCCCCTTGTGTCCCCTTTCAACTTAAGTATCAGCCAAAGTATCAGCATCACTTCCATACGTTACGCACACCCAGCTCAACTTTTTTCTCATTACGCTACACCTTACACTAATTTAAACAAAACTCAACGGCTCCCTTTTATCGCTGCTCTAATTTTACACCGCGCCGTTAAAAAAGTTTCCCCTCTGAAGTCTGCTATCCGCGACAGCCCGGGGAGCGTGCGTTTTAATTTTCCTTTCACCTAGTCGTCTCCGTGCGCTTTGTAGGCAGTGGGGACCTGAGCCGTTTGTTTTATACGGCGCAAGTGTTCGTTCAGAGATCAAGAGCCGAGCGAAGAGAGGGTGAGCGTGAAAACCTTGAGCCAACTTTAATGGAACAGCCTCCCGCTGAGAACTGAAGAAATCTGCAGCGCACACGCCACAAATCAAGACGTTTATCCTCAATGAGAGGAAAAAAAAGAAGGTGGAACAGAGAAAAGGATCATCTCATCTTCGGCCTAAAAGCTGCTCAGAGAAACTGCATCAAAGCTGATCAAATCATTGTGGTTTTGAGCTTTTTAAATATACTTCCCTCTTTGTAATGAAGATGTAACGTGTGAAGCATTTACGTCGGTAAATATCAACCGAACGGGAGCGGATGGATGAAGCCTCACAGCCAAAAAGACAGGAAGACAAATTAAGGACCCGTCTCTGATGCATTGTGTTGAAAAAGATGAACGCGGAACACTTTACGCTTTTGTAATGTATATGGTTTCATACAAACCGCCGTGGTCAGGAGAGGCGAGATCTCTCTCCTGTGCAAATTACAGCTTTCTCCAGTCCTGCTGCTAAACGGCTCAGAGTTGAGGGAATCCAGTCACCGGCAGACACCGACCACAGACGAGGCTAAATAATCTCACACCAAAACATGACATTTGCTAAAACACTGAGAGAAGAAGACAGGGGGTCGTAGTGGGGCAGCCGATCGTACTTTAAGGATCTCTAATTGAAGCCAATCACCGGTAGGGGTGTGAAAAAAAATCGATTTGGCAATATATTGCGATTTTCGGCCACCCAATATAATATCGATTTTTTTAGGAAAATACTTAAATGTGCAAAAACACTAATAATAAACAATAAATAGGTTGTTTTCAAGCAAATAGTTTTGACTCAATTTGTCCTCTGAATGATCAATATCATGAACAGCAATACAGCAACTTATTGACAATATATCGCAATATATCGCAATATATCGCGACATCGCGATATCGTGATAATATCCTATCGTGACCCAAGTATCATGATACATATTGTATTGCGAGGTCCTTGCCAATACTCACCCCTAATCACCAGTGTGACAAAGTTAATGTTACAGATCACACTTAGGCTCCAGACTGATGCCGTTTAGGGAGATTAAAGTTACACCGTCTGGCGCAGAAGAAGGACCGCCGTCCCCTTTTTTGTCACAACAGGTCAACCAGATGTGAAGCACTGAGGTTTCCAACTGTTTTCAGTGGATCCATCCACTACGTCCAGTGTTCTGCGTGATGACAGGGTGACCAGGATGACCAAAAGTAACACTCTTACGCCCTCACATCTGTAAGTTTGAGTGGAAAAATGATCTGGAGCGACAGCTGGTCTTAATCTTCGAAGGTCAGCGCGGTTCCTTGACAGACCACTTGGGGTTGGCTACGAAAGTGAGTCAACCTCCACTGACCTCCACGTCAAAATGTAGGATTTCACAGCTGAAAAACATTTAGAGCCAGGTCCAAAAAAGTGGTTTTAAAGTCTGGTAGCCACGATGATCCACAGGACACCAGCTGGACCTCCTCCAGCCCATCAGCCTCTACCTCCTGCAGCAGAAAGAGCAGCCAGGAGGTCCGGTCCAGTGACCATACAAGGGTCCTTTCGGGTTGTCTAACCAGACAACTGGCCAATGTGGACCTGGTACCCTGTGCTCTCCTGATTTAAGCTTTAGTAACCGGTTTCACAGTCACATAAAAGAAAAAAAAAGTCACATAAGTGGAGCGTACATCCCTGCTGCAGCCATCGGTCATTACTGAGGTGCACGAGTCCCTGTGTAACAGTCCAGGCTCAGACTCGGTGCTTCCAAGAGACAGTACAAATACAAATGCATGCATATGCATGTGCATAGAGAGATGCACTGGTGTGTAAAGTTGAAGAAAAAGAACACTTATGGCAGTTAACTTGGACTTCCTCCTGCCCCCTGTTTATCAGTGACACCGTTCATCTTTCTAACTTTGACGAACCAGTCTCTGAAAATTTGCTCGAGATGTCTCGATCAGCTCTTCCTCTTTCCCGGAGAGGCAGATGCTGACCATTTGGAGCATCACAGAGAGAAAAATAAACAGGAAATCCCTCCTTTAATCCCTTAAATCCAGCTTCTGCTTTAAACTCAAACTCTGTGTGAGTGTTTGTTGAATAAAAACAATAAAGAAAACTCACTTTTTCCACTTTTCTGTCTCGGCACACATTTATATTCTTGGCTGAAGTTCAAGTCAGCTGTCACTGTGTTGCAGCGATCCTTATGGCCAGTCAGGCGAGACGTGAAACGCGAAGGCGATGCCAATAACGCTTCCTCGTACCGCAGGGTCAAAATCGCCCTGATTCGCCGGGGTGTCTCCTAAAATGTTGCTTCCTTTGGTGTCAGGGCATGTTAGTCCCTTTTCTCCCGTACTCTGCATGTGGAAGGATTATGCCCCCAGACCCTGAGTGGCCAAATAATTCAGATTTTTTTTTTTCAACAACACATATGGCTGCATTTGCAGAGGTTTGAACGTTTGTCCACAGTGACATAAATAGCTCAAGGCTCCAGAGAAATGTCTAAGCAAGAAAAAGAAAAGAAAAGAAAAAAAAAGGAAGCGCCGGGCTGTTAAACAAATCCGGTGGAACGTAGGCCAATGTGAGACGAGGACTGTCTCCCTGGTGGCTGACGATGTGTCGGTTCACCTTCTGAACTGCCGTCAGTCACTTTAAGAGTCAGTCTGGGAAATTTCAAACACAGTTCCTGTCAGACAAAAAAAAACAAGTGAAACACTGACCGTTGTGGCTTTCACATCAGACCTGGCCAGTCCGGCCAGTCCGGTTCATGAAGTCCAAAAGTCCATAAAAGGTTGATGTGTTTTAATTGTAGCTCCTTTTTAACTTCTGAGTTCCAGAGCAGTTCTGGAGAGATGTGAAGTGTCTGCAAGTGATGTCCAGCTGCGCTGGGAACAACGCTGGCCGGTACTGGGCAGCGTTGGCCCCGGTGATGGTGACCGGTACTGGGCAACGTTGGCCCCGGTGATGGTGACCGGTACTGGGAAGTGTTGCCCCCAGTGATGGTGACCAGTTACTGGGCAGCGTTGGCCCCAGTGACGGTGGCCGGAATTGGGAGCAACGCTGGCCAGTACTGGTCACCATCACTGGGGGCAACACTTCCCAGTACCGGCCACCATCACTGGGGCCAATGCTGGCCGGTACTGGCCAGCATTGGCCCCAGTTAAGGTGACCGGTACTGGGCAGCGTTGCCCCCAGTGACATTGGCCGGTACTGGGCAGCGTTGGCCCCAGTGATGGTGACTGGTACTGGGCAGCGTTGGCCCCAGTGATGCTGGCCGGTACTGGGCAGCATTGGCCCCAGTGACGCTGGCTGGTACTGGGAGCAACGCTGGCCAGTACTGGGCAGCATTTTTCCCCAGTGACGGTGGCCGGTACTGGGCAGCGTTGGCCCCAGTGACGCTGGCCGGTACTGGGCAGCATTGGCCCCAGTGACGCTGGCTGGTACTGGGAGCAACGCTGGCCAGTACTGGGCCAGTACTGCCCTGTACCAGCCAGTGACACTGGCTAGTACTGGGCAGCATTGGCCCCACTGATGGTGACTGGTATTGGGACCAACGCTGGCCGGTACTGGGCAGCATTGGCCCCAGTGACACTGGCCAATACTGGGAGGCGCTGGCCCCAGTGATGCTGACCGCTACTAGGCAGAAGAGAACACCGAACCAACTTCCTTGTGTTTGTGTCCCTACTGGGGTGAAAAGACAAACCAGTGCCATTCGTCTCCACACGTTTGTTTTTAGGGATTCGTTAGGCTGAGTTAGCTGCAGCGATTAGGAGCGACACTCTTATTATACTTACACTTTGCAACTAGTTATCCTTTGTGAGAATATCAGTTAGACTGAACTGCAACTTCAGTGATTTGCATGTCTGCAGACAGCTGAATGGCCAGTTAAGCTGCGAAAAGGAAAGAGATGGTGCGAAGTGGCTTGTTGAAGACACGCTAGCTCTCCGTCTCCAGTCTCTTCTCCTATCTCTGTTCCAACCCTTTTTTCGGAGCGTGTACCAAGCCTGAACTGCAGTAATAGATGCATTTTAACCTTCGGCCTCTAAAACGTCGAAGGTGGACATCGGCTGTTTGTGAGTAAACGTTTGCTGTTACTGAACTGGAGGAGGGGCGTCACCAAAACCTCGGTGGGTTCGACAGTGAGGGGTTGCAAAGGTTGAAGCTGACACTGGATGCTGGATGTGAAAAACAGTCATGGCTCTCAGTTCAAGGATTACCAGTGCCTTCCTTTATGCTTTATTGTTATGCATCTGCTTTATGTCTTCAATAAAACAGAAGTGGAGAGTCCCCCCATATCCCTCAGCACTGAACATATATTAACCGCCAGTTGTACTTATGGGCTCCGATTATTACCGGACAGGTGATGTAAACACTCCGATCCATCACTAATCATGACTCAGCATGTGGAAGCCAGCAACGGCATCCATCTGCGACACCGTCATCAGAAATGGGTGTAGTTTCAGATTACAGTTCAGAGGAAAGTATTTCTCATTTCCTCAAAGATTCTACCTCTTAATCCTCTCCTGTCCTTTCTTTTACCCCTGTTGCTCTGTCCCTGGCTTCCTTTTCTGTTTCCCTCTCCTGCACATTTCAGCTCTCCTCCGTATCTGTCTCCCATCATCTCTGATGGCCCTCTGTCATCTGTCGGCCAGGCTGGGAGAGGTGCCAAGCTGGCTGAGCCTGGCATCTCGCATGCCCCACTGGACTGCTCTTGAATGGAGGGGGAGAAAAGGCCCTGGATAAACTGGCACATAGATCACTCAGTGTGGGTGATAGTTCCCTTATGCCAAGTGCTGAGTCTTTCTAATACGACTAATTTATCTGTGAGCGGGGGGGGGGGGGTTGTCTTCAGACGGGGCAGAGAGAAGGCAAAGGACGTGGTAATTGAAAGACAGGCGGTAAGGTCAGCAGTTCCTGGACCACCACCAACCAAAGGCAGCAGCAAACGTAGTGTAAATAAAAGTCAGGAACATTTTAGCATTTTTCAATCGGAGCCATAAGCAGGGTTTTAAAAAAAATCAACGAGGTCCAGTTTTATTCTTCACCTATACGTTTCATCTAACAAGAATCAAGGAACGACGGTTCCAGACACGACCACTCCTGGCAAAGAAAGCAAACGAGCCAAAACAAGCGATACAGATTCATTTTATGTCATTTTCTGCAACCGTGCTGGACTACTGCAATGCTGCAGGGTGCACACCACATTAGATCCAAAGCAAAGAAGCTACACATCCATCCCTTTGTGGCTGACGTGTTGTCTGTAAAGTGGCTGAAGGGAGAAGATGGAAGGTAGGAAACCAGAAAGGCACAGACGAGTGTGAGTGCTGCCACTTTACACGTCATGTTCTGCCGTACTCAGGTAGCCTCCATGAATTTCCCCTTTGGGGGATCAATAAAGTATATTTGAATTTGAAGTGAATTTGAATTTGAAGTACCCTACATTTGGACTTGTGTTCTGGTAGCTGTATCATCCTTGGCAGTTATGACTCTGGAGCACTTTGAATGATGGGAGGATCTCAGGTTTTTGGACTTGACTTCATTGCAGCTCAGCTAACACATAATCTAAAACATCTGGGCCTTGAATTCCCCTGTCAATTCAAGACAGAAGACAGTTATATGGCAAAACATATAACTGTCTTCTATTACACACTTCTCCACTATTACCTCTGCCTGTTGATGAGAAATGCACCCTGGGAGACTTTACCATCTTAAACCTATACAAATCTACCTTTAATTCTAAATGAGATAGCTCTAAATTAGTGCTCACCCGAGTGGGCCTCCCTTCAAATACATGAAGCAACCAACTCTTATGGCCGGTGTCCATGACACAGAATGAGTTGCTCGCATCACTTGGATCCCATTCATCTTCCCTGGAAAGCGAGGAGGCGTGTTATTCGCCGGTGCAGGGGATCTTGGGATCTGGGAAGGCAGGGCTGAGCTTCGCTCAGCTTTCTGCAAACTATGACATCCGCCGTTGTCCAATCAGTCGTTCCATACCTGGCTGCACTCCATGGGATGTTTCCCCTCATGTCCACTGGTAGTATCAGTACATGAAAACTTTGTGTCCTTGAAAACCATTGAGGAGAAGCCAACAGTGGCTTCCTACTAATTTATAATCCCTAGTGCCTGGTGGAGGATACAGGCTGGTAGGGAGGAGCTACTGTCATTTGCTGAGATTATCTGCTTAAAGTTGCTGTTTATATTGTTGTTTTACACCTCGGATGCTTTACACCTCCACACATGCATCCTTCAGGCATGAAAATCCCTCAACTTTTGGCGAAATTTGTCGTTTTGAAGTCAGAAAGGGTGACCTACGTGAATCGTGTAGATCTGAGGAGTTTTCTTTTTGTTGGGGGGTGGGGGGTGTTGGAGTCGGGAGATTTTTTTTTTAAATCATATAATTGACCTAATAAGCAAAACTGAGCACTTCAGAAATCGGCCCTTTAAATGACACTTTGATGCTCAGTAAATCCTGCCCAGAACCAAGCAGAGGCCAAATTATTCCATTATTCCAGTGAGAGAAACATTCTTCATATTCATGTGTACTTGGAGAAACTTGGAGGTTACATTGCTAAGCGAGACGAGAAGCAAAAGCTGGTGCTGTCCACGCCAGGGGACGAGGCAGATGAGCATACGTTCACATTTCCTACCTACATTTACCAGTTTATTGAATTTGGTGAGTTATGGTTTCAATCGTTTTTTTAATACTTTGCGGGATAACAAAGTTACTGCTGTTCGCTACAGCTAATGTTGAACACTGTCAGAGCTAGCCAAAGCTCCGGTAAAAAACAGCTCCCGTTAGCTAGACTTTCGCATCAAGCTTGTGTAGAATGAATAGAACTTTATCAATCCCACACAATTTACTTGTTACAGCAGCACAAGTTAGACAGATAAAAAGTAAAATTGCAACAGGGCTTGCAGCAAATACTTATAAAAATAGGCTAAAAAACAATATAAAATGTATATATAGCTCTCAAATATATTACAAAAAATTACCAAATTGTTAAGAAAACAAGCTATAGACACAGGGCTATTTACAATATATACACATATATGAACATTTCGCTTTCGCTTTCAAACATTTCCCCCTCCGGCGTGCGCACACTTCTTACCTTTTTAACCCCTGATCCATTTTCATATCTCATCCTTACTGATGTGAAGCTGCAGGTTCAGTGACATAAAAGTGGGCTGGATTATTTAACGTCACCCCAGAGGCCTTGCCACGTTAGCTTCTGAACCAGCCAACATTAGAACTTTGTGCTACAGATGATGCGCTTCAGGGAACGCCAACATACAGCGGCTCTGATTCGTTCCCTCTATCCAGACCCTTACCAAACTCCGAAGCGACCAGCGACCAGCTGCCCAGTTTCACTCCTGATGACTGTAATTTCACCAGATGATAACAAAGATAGTGAAACAGTCCAGGAATAGCCATCCTGCACGGCTCGAGCAAAACCCCTTTTTTGTTGTCGACTCAAACGTGGACTTTTGGTTTCCTCTGACATCCGACAGTAACTACCGAGGGAACTCGTTTCAGAAAACTGCTGATTTTCCGATCGGGCTCCTTTTGTGATCAGTCTTTTTTTTTTTTCATTTTGCCAACAACTGTAGTCGTCGTGTAAGTGTCTTATGATAAAGTCCCCTGTGATTACCGTAAACCAGCCTGTGGACGCGGATGATTACACAGCTCGAACAGACACCGGAGGAGAGAACAGAGAGCACTATGTCACGTCTGGTCTGGTGGTGTGTCAGCCCAGCCAGCGCCTCCCCACTTACCCCAGACCACATACCAGTCTGGCTCTCGGTCTGAGCCCAGGATCCCATGCCACTGCGTTGAGCCTCATTCCTCAGCGTTCTGTCTCTATGTGCATGACTGACATTTAGACTCCTCCGTTGCCATTTATGTTGGCATCGTAGCGCGCACCGCAGAGGCGAGAGCCCGAGCCAAGTGTTGCTGATGACTCTCTTTATCCGTCGCAGCACGTAGGGTTGTTCGAATCACAAACATGCACGCGCAAACGCACGGCGCGGCGATTAAGAATAACCAACTGGCGCAGATGGCAGTAAAAATATATTTGGAGGCGTAAGCCTCGAGGACAGTGTGATGAGAGCTACCCGGAGCAAGAAATCCAGGATGGTAGAAACCAAACGATCAATAAGCAGTGAAATATTACAGGAGCCGGGTTTCCTCGTTTCATGAAACATTTGTTCAAATTCACTTCCCCAACAAACTAAAGAGCTCGGGGAATTAGTGAGGGCTGTTCATTTATGAACATTAATTCACCCTTTTTAGAATTCAATCAGCAATAATTAATACTTAGGAAAGTGTAGCTTTAGAGATCGGTCATAAGTAATTCAATATCAGCAATAAAATCTACCACATATATGTTAAACCTTGCAAATTATTCTGATATATATTAACTAAACACTACTTTGTTTGGTTTTAAACTAGGGATGCACGATAACTGTTTTTTTAAACCGATACCGATAACCGATAACTTTCAGCTCCTAAAGGCCGATACAGATAACCAATAACACACACATATACCTAAGATCATTACATCAATACTATGAATAAAATAATAGTTTTGGCTCTTTAAATGAACAGATATTTATTTTTTACAATGAAAAACTGTTGGAAAGCCTCTCAAACATTTTTGTAAAACTATCAAACAAACCTATTTGATATCTCACATCAACTTAAATAAGGTTCATTACTGACTGATATGAAAAGAAATAAAGGCTCCTTGAACTGATGGAAATACATGCATCAAAATTACTAACTGAAAAAATGCATTCCTCAATGACAATTAAAAAAAATAATGCACAGGTCATAATGTGCATTATGCACATTACAACCAGTAAAGACACCTTGACAACAATGTAACAGTTGGAGACAAGTTAGACTTGTCTGTGTAAATAAACTGAAAAAGTGCACTCCATAGTAACAAAGAAATTACATTTAAAGGATTTTGGCTTGTGGTTCCATTCAAATGAATGCATGTAATTAAAGTAAATGGGGTTCAGTAGTTTTTGCATTTTTTTTTTAAATCTCATGGAAGCTTTAGATGAAAGAGATGATGGCGATGAGCAGAGAGGAGAGGAGAAGAGAGGGGAGCGGAGGGGTTGAATCGCTGCTGGCTTGTTTACGTTAGCTCACGTTAGCACGATTTTAAAACTCCATGGAAGCGACGGTTATGTTTCAGGTGGCTGATCGGGTTTGACGTATTAAAGCTTGTGCTATTTTTCCCTCCTTCACTTGGAGCATTTGTGACAAATAACCAGCGAACTAATCTTCTTCTGAAACTTTAACAAAGTTCCATACCATTCACCGCCATGTTTTTTTTTCAGCGCACTGTTCCGTAATGCTGCATTCAAGGTGTAACGTAAATTCCTCCGTTCCCTCGGTTGCTAGTCGTTCTTTCAACCTTTTCTATTTTTTCTTTTTTTATGTGTTACATGTGGAAAAATACTGCGAATATCAAATCAAGTCAACAACTACCAAAATTATGACCGAGTTAACAAGTTGTTTTCTGGCATGAGGGGGTATTCTTGATTTTCCTTACTGAGAAATCTTTTTTCTGATTATGCCGACGTCAGTTGAACCTAACACGGTCATTCAAGGCTCAGAGAGAGCGAGTCCCTAGTTTAAACATTGGAAGTCTTAGATGTTCAGCTCCAAGTGTAGTCACATCACTTCTCCAGGTTCGTCAGCCAAACATCCGTGCTGCCAATCTCCCAAAGATCACCTACTGGACTCTGATCCGGGATGTGAAAGAGGCAGAGGACACCTCCCATCCAAAAAGGAGGAACGGATGAAAACGGTGGGACTGGGAGAACATGCACACCTGCATGGAGACGGACGAGTGGAGAGATGAGTGAAAGTTGTAGAAGTCAAATGTGAGCTGCAGAGTTATCCCTCTACTGACGCCCCTCCCATTTATCTGCTCATTGTCCGTGTCGTCCTGTCCCTTAGAAGACAGACGGAGACAATCCCAGGTCTCATCGTGTGAACGGCGAGGTGCACGCTGGAAAGGATGCCGGTCCATCACAGGACGCCAGTCAACCAGGGAAACGAAAAGTCCATACCTTTCCAGAATGGATTGAATTGCTTCGATCAACTAAAGTCTATCTCCACAGCCGCAGTCATCTGGTTCCAGCATCCCTCTGGAAACAGCAACCAGTCGCTCCAGCACAGTCAGTGGTGGAAGACTCGGAGAAGACGGAGGCAGTGGGACACAGACGGTTTTATTTCTGTCCCACAAGTGCGTACTTCAGTCTGCGGCGTTCGTGTGATTTTAAGAAACAGTATCTCTCCCTTCGTCACGGTGGTGGATCCACCAGGACGGAGGGCGACTGTTGCTCCGCTGGACTGCTGTCATCTGCCCGTGGGTTTTTTTTAATCCCAGATATCTTGGTCGTGATGTTTGTCTGGTTCTGTGAGAGGCTGCTGTGTAAACGTTGGCCGTGGACGTCAGGAGCTGTTGATTTTCTCCCTTTCTGAACTGAAGTTTTCACAAAGCGAGCCGAGGAAATTCCAGACTGGAGAGGGAGGAGGAAGATCTCCAGTGGGTTTTCGTAGCGATGACCTCTGTGTGGAGGTGGCTGATACAACGTCAGGCACCGCGCTCAGACAACAGAGCGGAGGGAGCCACCCCTGGCAACAACTGTAACCTTCAACAATGACTGCATAATGATTTTATAATAATGACTGAATGCCACAATATCATTTCCCTGCAGGGATTAATAGAGTTTAATTGAACTGGATTGACAGAGCTATCCCAGATGTCCAAGTCCTTTACAGAGGCCATTAACATGTTCCCAATGTCCCCAACAACACAGGAACAACCTCTTACGGCATTTCTGTCCAGTGCAGAGGCATTTGTGGAAGTGTGGAAGTACTGTTCACCACTTCAGCGGGCTTTTCTCACATCAGCCTTTAAAAGATGGTAAACTGAGGGCTTAAAGGGATGCTCTTGCACAGCAACAACACCGCGCGCTGAGAAGTGTCCTTAATTCCCTCCGCCCCACCAGCGTACAGTATGTGACCTTTTTAATAAGCGTGAGTTCTAATTACCGCTCTGATGACGTTAACAAGAACTCAAAATGCACTAGGCTAATAAAAATAGATTTTTTTTTTTTAAATGCAAAGATGTTTATCTGTGTGTGATGAAGAGAGAGCACGGAGGAGGAGCGTGGCGCCGTGCCACAGGGCACCTTAACACCCGGGCCACATCCAGAATGAAACAATAATTGCACTCCACTTCTGTTTCTGTCATGTTGAGAAATGTAATTTGAGGCCAGCGAGTTCTGACCCGAAGGCTCTACTGTACGCGGCGCCTCCTCCGTGAGCTCGGTGTGTGTGCGTGGAGGCCAGGCGGACCCCAGGTTATTCCCAGCGGTGATTCCAGGCAGCTGCGTCCCCTCCACATCCTCCGCCCCGAAGGCACAACCGTGCAGTGAAAGTGCACAGATGCATCCTCACCTGTGTGATGCAGCTAAATCACTTTCTATGTGGTCAGAATTCAGTTAAAATAAGCTAATTCTCCTTTTCTCTAAAGACGGGGTCCAAAAAGCATGTGATGCACGTCTGAGAGAGAGAGAGAGAGAGAGAGAAATGCATGGAGGAGAGCAGTATCAGACATCACAAGTTCTTGTATTTAGTAGAGCTGCCTCATTTCAGTCCTGTTACACCTTATTTGTGGTGTTCTGACTTGAAACTTCTCAACCATGTTGAGGGATGTTCGTTCCTTAGTGGTCACATTTTCCAAATTTGTCTACATCAAAAACCTGCGGTTTAGTCAGAAAGAGCAGGCTCTTATTCTAGTACTAGTGGTTCCTCTACTTACGAATGCCTTTACATACGAAAATTTTCAGGTTAGGAAATGCATCAATGGGAAAATATTGCCTCTAGTTACGAAAGAAATTTCAGGATACGAAAGGCAAAAAAAACAGTACGCACTGCTACTCGCAGCTCCCAGAGTTTACCCAAAGTAAACATAGCTTGTCGGCTCTGTATCTCACTTTGAAAGCGGTGCGTCCGAGCTGCTCTGCCATTGGCTTTCGCTTAGCATCTTCCTGCCATCCCATTGGCTAGGAGGGCCCCTTGTCTGTATGAGCGTAACCCAGCAACCCAGGTAAACAAACAATTTTTACCTCCGCCAAGGAGGTTCTGTTTTTGCCGGCGTTTATCTGTCTGTTTGTCTGTCTGTGTTCAAGATAACTCAAAAAGTTATGGATGAATTATTGATGAAATTTTCAGAAGTTGTCAGAAATGTGAAAAGGAAGAACTGATTTCATTCTTGAGTGTGATCCGGAAGAAATCCTGGATTCTGGATCACTTTTAAATTTTCGATAATTGTAGCACTTGGTGGAGGTCTGCGTCCTCCGAGTGCTTTTCTAGTTCTAACATGTATTTCTTACAGGTTTTCATGTCATTTCATGTATTATTTATAATTTATAAAAAAAAATATGTTTGAATTTTGGGGGGCTTGGAACGGATTAGGGGATTTACATGGAAAACACGTCTCTACTTACGAAAGTTTCAGGTTACAAACCAATTAATTTCGTAAGTAGAGGTACCATTGTATTTGGCGCCAAAAAAGCTAGCTACAAATGTAAGTATCTTCATAGTTCTTAAAGATATAAATGTTATGAAGACCATCCTATTGTCTTTGTTTGAGACTTTTTTCATGGATTAACATCGTTGTTGCGTAACATTTATTTTTTTACTTTACGATGTTTGCTGCCGGACCGGCGGTCCTGGCCAGCTTCACGTTACTTGTATACCTTGTTGTGTAGCGACGGAGGACTGAATAATGTATTCTCTATTGTGTTATTTGCTAATATTTTTGGAGAATATACGGCGCTCTTTTCAATGTTATCCCTGTGTCATTTCAGGAAATACAGAGACAACACGGGCTCTGATACATTTCAGTCTGATGACGTAACTGCAATTGAGGGGTGTTCCATTTCTAAGTCACAAGATAACCCTTCACACTTACTTTCGAGGGTTAAGGGCGAGGGTTGAGATTGAGGGTTAAGGGAGGAATTGGACTGCAAACATGAGGGAACAGAGAACGAGAAGTGACGAGACCAATGTCAGTTAACACCGAGAGCTGATAAACTGTCTCTAACATTTCCAGAGCTGGAACCAGCAGACTTATCCAAACTCTATTTTCGCATTTCCAAGTTGAAACGCGTCGAGATCCGTGCTTACATCAGTCCAGATTGACCGTGAATAACTGCAGTAAATCCCTTTCAATCTTGATTTTTCTCACTGTATCTGCACAGAATCTCATCTGTTTACGTAATGCAACACAAAAATGAAATGATGTGCAGTAAACTGAACGCTTGTTCTCAGTCAGAGCCTTTTAGTCCTGGACACTGAGGGGTTAATAAAGCACAACACCGCAGCCGACATCGAAACATGAAAATAACAGTGCTGAAACAGCCGCCTCTCTCTATCTGCCTGTTTGTGTGTGTGTGTGTGTGTGTTTGCTTCGTCCAGACAGGGGACTCTCTGTGTGATCTGGGGCCAGGAAAGGTCTCGCTATGGTTAGTAAGGTCACGGCGAGCCAAGTTACTGCCTAATTAGATCACTGCACACATCCTGCTTAGAGGCTACACACACACGGGCAGATTCACACAAACGGGTGGGCTTGCAACCGCACACACAAAGACACTTTCTCCTTGATCTAGCCGTGTGTGTGTGTGTTTGTTTGCATGCAGGAAAAGAGTGGACCCAGACTGCAGCTGACCCTACACAGGCCTTGACCAGCGTGCAACTTCCTGTCTCTGTTACGGATGTAAACAAGGCCTGATCTCCGTTTGACAGTAATCCATTGTAATTTGCTGCACCTCTCCTCCACTTTGAACCGACGGCACTGCAGTATTTCTCACTTCTCAGACATCACTCGCTGAGATGCATCTTGGGAGGACAGAGAGAGAGAGAGAGAAAGTTATTAATCCTCAGGAAACGATGAGACATTTTCATAAAAAATCCCTAAAAAACTTTACTTTCTACTTCCAGACATTTCAATGTCGGGGCCCATTTTTAATTGTAAAATATATACGTTTCTATTATGCAGATGTTTTCTTCGGGGAATATTTTGCTCGCGCCCGTGTCGTTTTTGGAAAACGGGTTATCCTGCGTCTGTGATCGCGGCAAATAGTTCAACAAGAAGGATGGTTTTTTAAAACTGCCCACTTTCCACCCGCCGACACACTCAGTCCTCCCTTCTGAGAAGCTCCTCGTCCTTCATCCCTCCTTCCGCCACATGCTGCACGGCCACGATCTTTAATTGTTGCCGTAATCAGTGTGATTCATAATGCCTCATTAATATGCCTGTTGTTCACACCGTCTTCCCACATGTCTCTCTCCTCGTGCACCCTTCCCATCCTGCACCGCTCTCGCTTCCCTTTTATCCTTCAATCCACTGTCCCTTTTCTCCTCGTTTCTCTTATTTCCATCTTATTATTTCAGCCATTTACATGACCTCTTTACATGATCACACATAAATTAACGTTGAAGGCCTTCATAATTGCTTACGTAAAAAACCCGCCGCTAATGCTCGCAGCGCTCCCCATTTAACGGGTCTAATTTTATCCCCCCTGCTCCGTATCAGCCGCCTTCGCGGATGCACGTGGTCTTTATGCAAAATGATTGATGTCGCAACATACCACATTTTCCACTTCATTAATAAAAAATGGTGTCTTTATTTATTAATGGGTAATATACATATACATGTATTTATGATTCAATTAGGGAGGCGATGGAGCTGCAGTCAGGACGTATAAGGGAGGATTTACTGTGAGATCGAGGAGCCTGGTGCTCGGTGGCTGTAGTTGAGGGTACCGTCGGGGTACGGCTCCCGTTGCAGGCAAAGACTGGGTCGTCACTGAACAATGTGGAGCAGGAGGCGTCGGCGAAGGTGGGGATATTTTTACAGGAAATAATGCAGGTCATTACGCATGCAGAAAACAAAACAAAGAAGCTTGATTAAAACAGAAGGAATTTTACAGAAAGTGTGAATAATTACATTTACCATGTCGTGATAGGGAGATTTCTGCCTTAGCTTTTCTGACCTGAGCTACCAGAGTGGACGTGAGCACAGGAAACAGCTAATGGGGGTGTAGACTGGAGAAAGACCTCTCTGGTCCCGTCTACTTCTACTGGAGTAACTGGACCGAGCCGCTGGAGACGGGTCCGGGCGTCGCTTTCCCTCATTTACGCAAGATTCTCCTCATTTCTGTCATGCCGTCAAACCACATGACCCGTACATGACGTAGAAGTACAAGAACAAGGACTCAACGGGAACACGGCCACCATGCTAAGCCTCTCCTGTTGCCTCGACCTTCCCCCGTCCACAAGCACCACCGGTTGTCTCACTCCTGTCACTCACCACTAGGGGTGTGAAAAAAAAATCAATTTGGCAATATATCGCGATTTTTCAGCCACCCAATACAATATCGATTTTTCAGCTCCTAATATCGATTTTTTAGGAAAATACTTAAATGTGCAAAAACACTAATAATAAACAATAAATAGGTTGTTTTGAAGCAAATAGTTTTGACACATTTTGTCCTCTGAATGATCAATATCTTCTGATGATCATATACAGCAACTTAATTTTTCACCTCTACTTTTAATTTTGATATTAACTGGGCAGAATATCACATCGCGATACCACGATAATATCGTATGGTGACCCAAGTATCATGATACATATCGTATTGCGAGGTCCTTGCCAATACTCCAATATGGATGGTTTTCCCGCAGGCGGGTAAAATAACCAGATGGGTTTCTTCTTTTACAATCAGCCTCTGCAGATGATGGATATTTTGCAGATTCATCTCAGAACACTTGTTTAGTTATTTGTTTTCATCAGAATGAAACAGTGAAGTGAAAAATGCTTCCTCAGGAGGACGGAGCCTTTCACCATCCTGACCTTCTGGAGAGGGTCCTGGGACCCTCAGCTTGGAGCTCATGTCGCTGTTTTTCGGAGAAAGTGAACGTATATGACACGAAGGTTATATAAAAAAAACAAATAAGATGTGTCGTGCACTGCGATGGACTGGCGACCTGTCCAGGGTGAACCCCTGCCTTTTGCCCGTAGACGGCTGGGATAGGCTCCAGCAGATCCCCGTGACCCTTCAAGGATGAAACGGGTATAGAAAATGGATGGATGGATGTGTCGGTGCGTCAGATTGTAAACGTTTTATCTTTTTCTTGAAGGACAAAACAACAGAGGAAGAAAGAACAGCTTGAGTGGAGTCACCAGGCCTCCTCGGTTCAGGAGACATTTAGTACCTTCATAAGAAGGCTGTGTTGATTTCACTTTACGTGCATAAACAGTTGAAAGACCTCGCCGTTCTTCTTTCACCTCGTGTCGTGACATCGTGCACAAAACAGGACAACACCAGAACAAATAAGGTGCCTCTTGTCTTCCCGCCTGCGAGGTCACAAATTAATTCCATTCAGGGGTAGATTCAAATACAAGCGATGCACAGTTAAAACGTGCTCACCCATCAGGTTTTTTTTCTCTTTTTGTTTCGCGTGTAATTGCTCTCCGTGTAATTTAAAACACACAGACACTTTCTCGCACTATAACTCATTTAGTAACCTCGTAAATCAAGTCCCAAAGAGGACACTCATTTGCTTGAACCATTACTGCCGTGCAGCACCGGCTACTAAATTAGCCTATATTAGCAGTTTCTTTTTGTAAATGGCTGCGCATGTCTGTGTGTATCTGACCGCTAACCTAATAGAAGTCGGTGTAGCCCTGCTGGCGGAGACGGGGCTAATAGAAAGATAATGAGTCTGTCCATACTCACGCCTCTATTAAATCTCCCCTTAATTCTCTCTCCCCGGAACGGCGGCTGTATTAGCGCCCGCTCCTCCTTTATGACTGCACTGTTATGAGAAAAGTGAGGCAACAAAGTATATTCACGGCCCGACGAGGCAAAATAGTCCTTCGGAGCCGTCTGTGTTTATTGTGAGAATCGAGGATGTTTCCAGGGCGGAGGGGGGGGGGGGGTGCCTCTACACATCGGTCTAATGCTGGGCAGGACGGTTTTGGCCATGATGTAACGTAAATCTGTGCAAAAAGAAAAGTGCTTTCTCACCGAGTTTGAGCGTGCATGTGTCAAACGGTTCTCAAAAAGGCACATGTGTTCACTTATTGGTCCTGAAATTAGACTTAAGTATCCAAGAATGTGGAAAAAGAAAACCAAGAAAACCAATAAACCCCTGAATCAAGCTGTCCAAGTATTGGCATTAGACGTAATTTCTAAATGGCATAAATAGCGGTAGAACCAGATAAGCTTAGGCTTCATTCTACTCCTTTTCGAACTGGTGTATTAGAATTGTTTTACTTTTGTTTTAACTTTTGATTTTCTTTTAATATATTATTGTATATTTGTGTTGCTTTTGTTTTAACTTTTGATTTTGTTTTAATGTATAATTTTGTGTTTTTTTATGAGAAAGGTTCGAAATAAACATTCATTCATTCATTCATTCATTCATTCATTCATTCATTCATTCATTCAAGTAGGTTTACTCCGAATCATTTCAACAGACAAAGGTCACCTGGATGACATTAAACGCTCTCGTTTGCCTTCATACTAGAGGTGGGCGGATCGATCGAAATATCGATAATATCGATACCAACGCTGGTATTGATATTAAACGATAATCGTGTAAAAAGATCGATACTCAAGCTTTTTTTTTCTCCCACAAGCACTGACTGAGTGCAAGTTCATTAAAGTCTGTTACACTGTGAACAGAACAATTCAAACCCAAGAAATATTTACACAAAAATGTTAATTGTGATAATAAAGTATTTTGCTGTCACCTATTTTGGAAGGTTTGCCAAAATTCATTTCTAGATTTTAACAAAATATTCCCAAAGACAAAAATCACAAAAAACACCAAAAGATCAGCAGTTTCATGATAGATCAAGCTTAATATGAAAAAGTATCGGTATTGGTATCGGTATCGGTATCGGCAATACTGGCCCTGTATTTACTTGGTATCGGATCGATACCAAAATTCCCAGTATCGCCCAGCTCTACTCCATACTGGCTGATTTAAAGGTGCTGCAGGTGACATCTGGAACGCCTGCAGGGACGAGATGAATTTCTAAAACCACAAAACCGTATGTAACGTGAAAAGGTGAGAGGACAGTCATCTGTCCAGCAGAGACACGGCCGCCATGGGGCCGCCGCTCCAGGAGACGCCACCTCCTTCAAACGGGACCTACCCGGCGTTGCCAGGTGGGAAATGTAGTATTATCGTACCAGAGACTCAAAATTATCGTATTTTGGGGGAAATTATCGTACATCTGTCGTAACCAAAATAACAAGCCCAATGATGCGCTATAGTCAAGTATAATCACTCTAGTGATAAATATCGTCCCACAGGCACTCAGAGCTTCGTGGCGTAAGTACGGATAGGGTTAACGGCACCTCATCGGCCCCAACTTACAGTTGCGTTAGACTAATGTGTCCCCCAAAAACAAATTAGAGGTGGGAACTAAGAGCCAAATTATGAGGCCTGGAGGCGATTTTGGAGACTAATTTTTTTTCCTTGGTTTTTCTCTTCTGATTAAACTCTGTTTAAATCTCGGTCGGTCGACTTCCTGATCTGGTCCTGACTGTGAGCGTCTCTTGGGGCGGGCGCAGCTGACAATTCAGCCTATCATGCTAGTTGTTCTGAGACAAACGCTCGGATCTCCCGCTCAGCAAAGCACGATTGGCTGGAAACATGTCACATGGGAACAGATGCCTTCAGGGTTTCACAAAAAACTCTCCGGCAGACAGTTGCAGCAGGCAATAATTTGAAATGGTTAATTTATCGTACATTTGGCCTTTTTTTTTTGGATTATTGATCGTACATCGTACAGAGGGCCAAATTATCGTACAAATACGATAATTATTGTACACATGGGAACGCTGGACCCAGAGCTTCTTTAACCCGAACAACAAAGCAACAAGGAACCTCCTGGAATCATCGCCTGTTTCACCTTCACCTGGACACGTTCCATCAGAAGTGACAGTGAGGTTCCAGCTGTTACCAGATGTTGGCGCAGTCGCCCGCCTGCAGTTTTTTTCAGGCCACTAAGCTGATCCTCCTGGACCGGCCTGCGTCGCTGAGCTCCGGACAACAGAAGGTGAAACCTTCACGTTTAACGGAGATCAGATACAGTGATAATTAAATTCCTGTCAGCGGAGTTTATCCCTCCATCTCCCATAAAGCCCCTCTGCGCCGTACGACGCATTGCCTGCACGCGCCGCCGCCGCCGCCGCCGTCTCTCTTTTTACTGACACATTCAGATGCAAAAAAAACACATTGAAACACGAACTCGGTGGAGAAAAGTACACATATATATCCGAGACATAAGTTATTTAGAGGTGCTTCTGGAATGAGGATAATGTACTATCACCTCCAGCGTGAACGCAGAGACACAGCGTCCCTCCCACTGCCCTCCTTTTACGCGTAGAAAAAAACCGCAGAGGAGGCACATATGAATGACAATGCGGCTGGTGTCAGCGCCGGCTGACTTATTGGGGATGTATAGCGCGGGCCGGGCCAGCTTTATTCACTCCGCTGTGTTATTTACCCATTTTCTTTCTTCTATTGCCGGTGCATTTTTATTGCAGAGGGAATCAGGAAGATGTAATTGCCTACCAGGTATCTGCTCGCATTATCACGCCGAGGATGGCTTTAACTATAAATAGATAAAGGACATTATGCTGCCACATTGTGTACCCTGCGTGTGCACGTGTGCATGTGTGTGTGAGGGGTGTGCATTGGGTGGTGGATGATATGACCAATGAGTGTTCTTGAAAGTGTGTTTGCATGTCTGTGTGTGTGTGTGTGATTTGATTTATTCATGCTACACAGTCTGTGCTTTATGACAGATGGGATATACAAATCTATTGTGAGGTTAGAATTAGATATTTGACCAGACAATGGGAAAAGCTGCATCTCCAGAAGTGACCCCGTCCACACAGCGTGCAGGTACAGTCGGCAGGTGAGCCGCTGCTGGTGGGAAATATTTCTGTTTATGCATTTGCATTTTTCAAGAAGTTTAAGGAAGGAGTGCACCAACAGAGAGACCATCCTTCTTTCTTTCTCCCGTTCGCTCTTTCTCTGCTGCTTCAGTCTGGCTATGTGGGCACAGACAAAGTCAAACTGCTGCTCACACATATTTGGGCGGCTATTTAATTAAAAGTGGATTACAAGAGTGTTGGGTAAACAAAGATCAGATTAACAAATAGGCCGCCGCCGCTTTCCCATTTGCTAATGCAAATTTGACTTGACGATGGGATTGGTCGTGCAGAAGAACGGCTCCGCCACTCCGGCGGAATATTAAGACCCGGTCTGGAGCACAAGTTAAGTCGGGACGACACGCAGAAGTTGGCTAAGCCCCCATCCTTATGCCCAGTGTGTGGGAGACTGTTTCTCAATGTTGTCTTGCAAATCACCAGCCCTCCTTCTTTTTTTTCCCTCTTTTTTTTTATCTCAAGGGTATCGGTCTTGATCTGAATTATTCAGTCTACACAGTGACATTGAGTTTATTCTTTTGGAAATGTTTTTAAATCAGACCGCAGACTAATTAATCAGAGAACAACAACTGCAGTTATGAGCTCTCGTAATCCAGAAATCAAACCGCCCCTCAGCCACGACCCTGGAGGTATTTTTATCATCATCAGAGTCTCTCCTGCTCAGTAACTAACTTCCTCCCTGACTTGAAGTGGCTCGGCCAAACCTTTGGATCGGGAATGTTTCACTGACGGATATCAGACACAAACAGGTTTCTTTGTCACACACTTGGTGTTGACTGACATCTGACATCTGTTTCAGAGGTCGTCTAAAACGGATAGAAACAGATTTATTGCTTTTACTTTGTCACATGGAGTGAATAAAGACTGACCAGTGAAATGTAAATACTCTATATCAGTGGTCCCCAACATTTCTGTAACCGCGGTCAACGCTTGACAATTTTACTGTGGATCGGGGGGGGGTGTGCAGGCTTCCTCGTTACATTATGCCAATAACATAACATGAGTGTAACATCGAAGTCTCTGGTAACATCCTCTATACCCATTAAATTAAAGAAAAAAAAACTAGAAAAGCACAGACCTCCGCCAAGCGCAACAATTATCAAAAATTTGATCCAGAATGTGATCCAGAGTCCAGGATTTCTTCCAGATCACACTCAAAATGAAATCAGTTCTTCCTTTTCACATTTCTGACGACTCCTGAAAATTTCATCAAAATCCATCTGTGTTATCTTGAACACAAACAGACAGACAGATAAACGCCGGCAAAAACAAACCTCCTTGGCGGAGGTAAAAAACTCACGCAGAGCTTGGTACGTCGGAATCACCTGTCGTGATAAATCCATATTTCAGTAGGACTCCTGGTATTGTCTGTTAACATTTTTCTGTTTTTTTGGAAGTCGTAGGCTGTTCTTCTTTCTCTTAACTGTGCATTTTCGCCTTCACAAGGAAACTTGCCAAAGACGTCTGTTTATTACTCATTTTGCGAGTTGAGTTTAATTTTGGTGCTCAATCGACCGAGATGTTAACCAAGAGAATCTGGTCATTTTTCAAAATAAAAGATTTTTCACAATAAAAGGCTCATTCAGACTCATATAATAAATAAAACTTAAAAAAATATATTTTTTCCGCCCGGTACTGGGGGTTGGGTACCACTGCTCTATACCAAAAGACTGGATTGTCTGCAAGGATGTTGGACAACTTCTAAGAGCCCCCTGATGGGCCCCTCCTACATTCACCACTGGTGAGACTGGTCCTGCTGCACCACCAGTTGGTCCAGTCTGAACCATGGATTTAAACTCAAGCTGCGGCATTTTAACTTGGTGACTCAGTTTTGGACCAAACCAATCCTGCTCTGAAGAAGACTCTAACCTCAACATGCTGAGATGCCAGTACTAGTGATGTTTACTGATGTATATTACATGCACCGTTCTCACTATTTACCTTCTAACCTGCCAGAGTTTGAGCTACTCATTGACATCGTCTCCTCTCAGGTCCTTTTCCCTCACCTGCTACACCCCTGTCACATCTCCGCGGCCGGCACGTCCCAGAGTTTCGGACGCGGTTCGACCTTGCCGTGATGGACTGTCACTGTGTTCATTCCTTTTTTTCCGGAGCACCTCTCACCTCCCGGTCACGGGAGAGCGAGGGAAAGACAAGAATGAAGTGGAGACAGAAAGGAGGGATGGATTTATTGACTCGAGCCTCGGGGCTCAGGTCGATGCATCACCGTCGAGATCATGGTGGATGATGAGGCCTCTGGGTGTCAGGGACAACTTCATACAGGCCAGGGGCCACACATTTATCTATGCAGCGATCTGTCCAATCGACACAACAAACACTTTCTGGCCGACTTCCTTCTTGCTGTTTTCAGATGGTAGAAGAGACAAAATGGTTTGTACTGGTACTGGGAGCAGCGAAGAGCTCTATTTTTAAAAAAATTTTTTTTTTTTGCACGATGACCAGAGGAAGAAATCAGATTCGGACCATCTAAAACACCTCTGAATAAACAAAACTAAAAAAAAAAAATCAGTATTGATCCAACCAATAGAGAGAAGTGAAGCAGAGATGTCAGCTGCAGCTTCAGTAAATAAAGCTGGAGGACAACTGGATGGTGTGACAGGAACTGGTAGGGATGCATGATATCTGTTTTTTAAATACCGATAACCGATAACTTTCAGCTCCTAAAGGCAGATACCAATAACCGATAACACACACATATACCTAAGATCAATACGTCAATACTATGAACAAAATCAAAAGTAGTTTTGACTTTTTAAATGAACAGATATTTATTTTTTCCAAAGAAAAACTATTGGCAAGCCTCTCAAACATTTTTGTAAAGCTATCAAACAAACCTATTTAATATCTCACATCAACTTAAATAAGGTTCATTACTGACTGATATAAAAAATAAAGGCTCCTTGAACTGATGGCAATACATGCATCAGAACTACTAACTGAAAAAGATTTACATTTAAAGGATTTTGGCTTGTGGTTTGATTTAAATAATACCTTTAATTAAAGTAAATGAGGTTCAGTAGTTTTTATTTTTTATTTTTTTATCTCATGGAAGCTTTAGATGAGAAGAATGAGGAAGAGGAGAGGAGAGGAGAGACTCCTGCTGGTTTGTGCACGTTAGCATTAGCTTCCGTTAGCTCACGTTGGCGCGATTTCAAAACTCCATAGAAGCGATTGTTATGTTGTAGGTGGCTGATCAGGTTTTACGTATTAAAGCTTGTGCTTCCCTCCTCGTAGAATTCACTCGGAGGATTCGTCACAAATAACCACCAAACTATCTTCTTCTGAAACTTTAACGAAGTTCCACGCCGCCATGTTTGTTGTGATCAGCGCTGTGCTGCAGGCTGCATTCAAGGTGTAACGTAAATTCCCACGTTCCCTCGTTTGCTAGTCGTTCTTTCAGCCTTTTCTGTTTTTTTCTATTTTTATGTGTAACATGTGGAAGAATACTGCGAATATCAATTCAAGTCAGCAACTACCAAAATTATGACCAAGTTAACGAGTTGTTTTCTGGCATGAGGGGGTATTCTTGATTTTTCTTACTGAGAAATCGTTTTTCTGATTATGCCGACGTCACTTGAACATAACATTCACTGCCGGTTATTCAAGGCTCAGAGGGAGCGAGGCACTGCTGTGTTGACAAAAATATATATGTTATCGGGGCTATTTGTCGTGATATCGGAGTTATCGGGATGACGTCATAATTTCCTGTTATCGGCCCGATGGACCCCTAGGTCCTGGAGGCTCTCGTCCTTGCTGGGGTTCCTGTAAATCACGGGGAAACCTCCTGGTCCTGGTCATCGATGACCCCCACGGCAGTTTGAACAAACAGAAATAAAAGAGCGGGAAGGAAGGAGGTGGATGCAGTGACACTTTTATCCACAGCCACCCTGCTCACAGATTCGTCTCTATCGTAACTCAACAGCTGATGGCGAGGCTGCGCTCCATCATGACTGCTGCTGTCGTCCCTCTGCTGCACATCGCCGCCCGTCCTGCCTACGTAACGTTCTGCCTTCTGTCTTCGTTGCAGCTTAGATGCTGAGCATCACATCTGAGGATCCCTGAAACCTGAAACTGACACTGATGACACAAAACCTGCGAGAGTTGTAGTCGCTCCTCTGTGAACCCGCGGTGTAGTTATTATTTTATCTCAATTAAACTAGAGAGGGAAAGCGCTGTTTTAAACTAGAGAGCCAGTATGTGGATCACAGAGCTCAGCTTGGCTGAAAGAGGCTCCTCTGAAAAGGTCAGGAACCAGTGCTGCACAGAGGGAGGGCTCATTGTGTTGAATAATACAGTAGATGATGTTATGGAGGCACACGATGCCCCCTCCTACGATGTTAACATGCTCCTGTGTTATTTTAGTCTCACGCAGAACAGGGATACTCCATCTGGGTTGGCTGTGGAGTCGGCCTGTGCAGTCCTGGAGAGCAGCACCCGCTCTTTCATGGACAAAGACAAGACGAGGCGCAAAGATCCTGAGAGCGGCCGGGTGAAAGAGCTTGTTGGGAAGACGAGGAGAGGAGAGAGGGAGAGAAGGAGAGGACAGGAGGAGGCCAAAAAAAAAAAAAAGAAAAGGAGAAAAAGCAGGAAAACAAGGGAGGAGGAGTGGAAGAAAACAGGGGCAGACTTGGAAATGAAATAAAACTGTAAAAGAAAAGGAATCCAGCAAGGAGGGACGTGTTGCAGAAAAAGAGGAAGAAGAAGAAAGAAGGAGGTCAGACAGAATATTGAGAAACGAGAAAGATGTTTACCTCTTCGGCTTTTCCTTTTTACTTCTGTAAAGTACTTTTAAAAACATTTTACCACTGTAATAATGATGATGATAATAATAATTGATATATGAGAAATATATGAGTCATTATGGTCCTCTAAGACAGTGTGAACATCTCTGAGACAGTATGGGCCAGTAAGGGTTAAGGCTCGCCTGAGTCCGGTTTCTGGACCCGTTTTCAGGTTTTTCAGGTTTCTCAAGAACAGTTGAACGGCCTGTTGGAGGCAGAAACACAGAAGCTTGTAGAAGCTTGTAGAAAGTCATCAGCTGCTCCAGCAGATGTATTTAATAGCAGCAGGAACAGCTCATCCCTCCAAAAGAACATTTTTACTGTGAAAATAGAAAAATAAATCATGTCTCAATTGTTTCTAAAAAACATCTGCTCAGTCCAAGTTGTTGGAGACTTCTTG
>JAGFBZ010002230.1:0-35000 GCA_018398805.1 Hirundichthys speculiger | reverse complement strand
TATGTTAGAACTGGACTAGACTATACTAGAACTGGACTCGTCTAGACTGGACTAGAATAGAACTAGGACTAAGTGATTAGTACCACCCGGTGAGGGTCCCTCAGACGGCCCACGCGGTTTTATTTCTCTTTTTCTTGCTCATTTTCTTCAGGGTCACATGACTCAGGTCTCTGATGTCTGCTTCAGGTGATGGCTGCAAAAATGTGGATCTGCAGGGATCAGGGGGTACTTAGTGTTGCTCACATCATTATTATTATTATTATTATTTTCTTTTCTGTTAATCTGAAAAAACAACTTCTATGCTGCTGTTTGTCTCATATTTGTGGTCATGGTTTTGATTGTTTTTCACACACTCATGTGCTAAAAAGACTTAAGACGTAATAAAACCGAAGATGCCGAATGTGTCCTCGACTACTGCACACGTATCCATGAGAGTTCACGTCTGTGCATCTGAGTGCTGCAGGTGTCTGTGAACAGTCTCACACCCTGTCAGAGCGCCTCTTCATCCTCCTCCTCCTCCTCCTCCCCTTCTTCCATCCGTTCACACCACCAGCGTGGCGATTCCAGCCCCCGCCACCGTCACCCTGTTTGCGCCTCGTGATGCCACCAATTACCACGTTTGACACCCGGGCCGTCACCCTGAGGCCGGGCGGCGGGTTTGTGAGAGTGTGTGTGTGTGTGTGTGTGTGTGTGTGTGTGTGTGTGGGGGGGGGGGGGTATGATTCACACACCGCCAGCCGCTCTGTCACAACTTTACCTGAGAAGGATCGTGGCTGCCGTGACGTAAGTGTCTTTGGAGGACATTTCACCAGGGAAGATGTTCTTCCTGCAGCTTGTCCTGCGAGGACGCAGCCGTGCAGCTTTGATTTTGGTCCGGACCAGAAGCAGCTCAAGAGTTTCTGCTCTTCAGCGGCTGCATCAGTGAATGTGTGAAGTCTTTAAACCAGTAACACCTGGCAGCTGGTTCCCAGTGACGGTTTTCTGCGCCGCGTCACATTCCCGTCTCGGCGCTGTGGTTTGTCAGGATGGAAGTGGTGCACGTGCATATCGAATCACACTCTTGTCTTTTTTTTTTTTTTTTTTTTTTGCAAGTCTCGGTGAAGTTGTCCAAGCGTCACCTGCTCCACCTTCAGAGGAACCTGCATGGAGGAGGAAGGTCCTGGAAGAAAATAAAAATAAAAACATCTTGGTCACGCTTTTTGTTGAACAAAAGATTGAAAATTCTTCATGGAGTTGAAAGTTTTCCACCTTTATCCAACAAGGCGACGTTTCAAACAAGTAGGTAGAAAATGAAATGACAGGAAATGAAAGCAGTGGTGTGAGCAGGGAGCTGTGATCCAGCAGGATCCTCTGACTGATACCTGAAGTATGAAGCCAGAAACAACTTCTACCTGTCGGTGCCTTCATACCTGTCAGCACACGAGAGGCTGATGAGCTCTTTAAAAACACGCTGCCTGAGACTCCGTCTGTCTTAAAAGCTTGACATTCACCACCTCCATTTGTCAAACCTTCACTTGATTAAACAAACACTCTCAATTAGGTGATTAAAACACAGTTTAGGATTTGTGAAATCTTTGTTCTATTTGTGAAAACACACCGACTCTTTCCCGTCCAGCAGTGGTTCTATTTTTGACCGCGTCTTTGATCGAGACGTCGCCAGTCGCCGTCTCAGTGGATGTTTTCTGCTTTCATGAGGAAGAAAAGTTTCACGAGGCTTAGAGGGAGATTTAAGAAGGGTTAAGGCGTCGTCTGAGTTATCTGAACACCTTTTTCACAGCAGTGGGTGGATCAGAAAATCTTCAATTTGTAGGTCACCATTATCTTTCCAGTTTCTCCACTTATGACTGAAAGATAAACTTCAGCAGCAGGAAACACTGGAGCAGGTTTATTTCTAATAGTGGTTGGAGGCAGACAGCTGCAGTGCATCTCCAGTCTGTCTGTTGTAGGTGAGGCCGGTGCGATCATGTTGTGTTTTGGGGGTATTTACTCCAGTCAAGTTTTATCCTCTTTGAATCTTGTGTTTCTTCCTTTTATTTTCATGTATGATTCCATGTTTACGTCACATGATGCTGAAAGCAATGACATCTTTCTTGCATGATCAGAGATCTGATCCATTCCCGGACATCAACTCGGAGGGTGCGCCTGCGGCTGCTTCTGAGAATTGAATGTTCTTTGCTTAGATAGTATTGTGGCCTTTTTTTCCCGCTGGGTTTTTGGCCTAGTCTAGAGAAGTTAGCCTCTAAGGCAGTGGTTCTCAACTGGTGGGTCGTGACCCACAAGTGGGTCGCAGACCCGTTTTCAGTGGGTCGTGGGCCTTTGCCTGCAGGAAATGCTAAACTATATTATGCTCCTTAACAGTAGATGGCGATAATGCTCTGTAATGCAAGTTGACACCCCCCAGTTCACACCATAGAAAAAGCCCTGCAGTTTGTTTATCTATGTTGTGCATGGTGAAGCGAAGAATATATGAAATTTGGATTTTCTTCTGATTGTTATGTTAGCCTCATGATTGATGCTTAAATAAGTGACTAGATAGTTTTAATAGGAAATTGTTATATATTCAGCAAGTGGGTACTCAGCAAATCCTACATATTTGAGTTCTTTGTTAAACTACTGCTCAGTGGTTGGACTTTTTTATTTCATGTTTGTAAATTGTTGAGTCTGTTAAAAAAGGCTGAAGTTACTGAAGTGAGGTGTTTTGGATTTAATCAAAATGCAGTTTATTGAGCATCAAAGGGAATATTTCCCTCTCTATTATCACCACTTGAAGTCATTTTGGTTATGCCATGTTGGTTTTTGCCGATTCAACTGCACAATCTTTTCATTCAATAAATTTAGGAATTTGGAAATTTTCCTTGATTTGGGTCGTGGCTTGTCATTAAGGGTGATGGTGGGTCCTGAAGCCAGACCAGTTGAGAACCACTGCTCTAAGGGGTATTTTGCCATTCCTCTTATTATCGGAATCTAAATTTAAATTATACTCAAATTCAAAATTCAAACTCCAAATGTAATCACTTTAATCATTTTAACCGATCAATCAACTAATTCCAATCTGAGGTGCAAACCCGGACGCGTAGTGGGGACAGGAGTTTGAGGTCACATTTAGTAGACTGTGCTTCATTATTCCCTTTAAGCAAGCAGTTGTGGGCTGCGCCCGTTTGGGTGGAACCGCGTGCTCTACTGCTGTGATCTAGATAAGCTTGTCATACATGCAAAGAAAATGGGGTGCAAAAACAAAAAGTGGGGACTATAATATTAAAACTACATTTTGAGGCCTTATTGTATAATGCTGATTCATAAGTCCATGACTTATGCTCCAGATTCTGGTCTGTTGAGGGCCATTGCTTCTGTTTATCATTTTGGCTCCATCAAGTCTGCTAAGTTTTGACATGTAGGTGTTTAGAGAACTATCTCAAGGTCCTCATGTTTTCATGTGATGTTTAAAGACGGCTGTTTCCAACTGGAGATTTGTCATTTTCAATCATCCTGCATTCTGTGATGTGAATTTAATGGCCTCTCGATTTTGTATACAAACTGGAGAATAAACCCACAATGCACCTCTGTCGTGGTCTAGCATTGTTTAACTGCCGATTGACTGCCTCACTAGAACACATTATAGTGTATATACTTATAAATAAGATATACACAAATTTACAAATTACACTGGTTTTAACGTTGCTAGCAGCTCCCATTAAAACTGCATCCAAACAAACCAGCAGGTTTCTGGTTTCCTCCCAACAGACGAGACCAGACTGGAGCGGCTTCGTCTTTGTTTCCCGTGTCATGTTAAGAGAAAACGAGAAACGGCATTTCAGCAGAAACACGCCATGCTCACTGTCAAGCACGGTGGTGGAGGGTTGATGAGCTGGGGTTGTCTTACCTCAACACCTGACCAGACAATTCCAGGGGCGAACGCAAGACCGACTGATGAGGACGCACGGCTGAAGCAATGTTGAAAACTTAAAACAGGATGTTCTCAGGTTTCCCAGTTTCCCTGACCGTCGTCCTCATGCTGTTCCATGCAGACGCAGGGACTGATGGATTTACTTCCTCTGTCCAAGTTCAGGGGAACTTAAACCCCAGACCGAACACTGAACCTTCCTTCGATCTTTTATCAGGTTTGTTGCTTGTTGATGTGCCACGCTCTCATCGATGTGGTTGGAAGAACAGCTTGAACCTCAGAGATTCAGAAATGTTGATAATATACATAAAGAAATGTAAAGTGGTTTGACATTTTCAAGGTGCCTGACAGCATTTCAGTCATGATTTCAGACGGCTTCGCTTTAGATTAAAGAAGACAAGGCAGGTTTATTTGCAGAGCACAATTCGTACACAAGGCAATTCAAAGTGCTTTACAGATGAAATCACAAGAAGGCAAACGTAATCATTCGATAAATCATTAAAGTATAGCAGAAAAGTCCTTTAACAGAGACTTAAAGAGCTGCCAGAACAGGCTGGAGACACAAAACACCATCAACCTCCAACAAGAGGACGAGGTCCAAGAACTACAACGAAATAAGAACAAAAACCAAACCAAGAGGAGTCAAAAGACAAAGACAGAACTGGACAGGACAGGCAGGGATGAGACTAGACTGGATTAAACTGACCTGGACTGGACTAGACTAGAACTGGAGTGGACAAGAACTGGACTAGACTGGACTGGACTAAGGGTGAATTCCAATTCCTCCTTTAACCCTCAATCTCAAAAATGCTTGCTCCCGTGAAGTCCAAGTCCTGTCCCGATTCTTAGAATGTTAAATTGAGGGACAAGTTTGAGGGCTGCATCGCCCTCAATATCTAGATTCTCCGGCACCACCCTTGGGAGTAAGGGCTACCCAGAAGTCATTGCGTATTTTTTCCAAAACGTCTTTGAAAAGGATGGCGCCAAAAAAAGCTAGGTACGAATGTATTTTCATAGTTAAAGGTGGGGTAGGTGTTCTTTGAAAAAAACGGTTCCAGCAATCCAACTCAAGTGAGATTTTGAAAATATACACTCCCTCCCTCCTCCCAAAGGCTCCGCCTCCTCCTCTTCAGCTCACCCCTCGAAACCACGCCTTCACACGATTCACGACTACATGAACAGCAGGGAAGGAGGGAGGGAGGGGTGGGAGTGCATTGATATTTGATGGACGTATTAGGCAGCAAATGAAAGTAATGATGATCACTATTTTGATTGGTCAGATTTTTTTTTCTGATTATACCCTCTAGACCGGACCAAAACGTTTCGTTTTTTTTTTTGCAAACATTTTATTTTAGTGGGTGCAATGGGAATGTGAAAAGGTTTTCAGGCAATATTGTAAAAATGCTGCAAAAAAAGAACACCTACCCCACCTTTAATAAAGATATAAATGTTATGAAACTATCTTATTGTCTTCGTTATATATATATATATATATATATATATATATATATATATATATATATATATGTTTCTTCTTCTTCTTCTACATGTTCTTCTACTTCTTCTTCGTCGTCATCGTTTTCTTGAAAGACTGGATGCAGCTTTGGCGTAAGGCCGCCCCCCACAGTCTGAAGACATAACTTGCACTCAAGGGGTGTCCCATTTCTAAGTCATGAGATAACCTTTACACTTACTTTAGAGGGCCAAGATTGAGGGTTAAGGGAGGAATTAGAATTGGGCCTAAAACTGGACTAGAACTGGACATTTCTAGACTGGACTAGACTAGAACTGGACGAGACTGGACTAGACTAGAACTGGACAAGACTGGGCTGGACTGGACTACAAATGAACTTGTCTAGACTGGACTAGACTAGAACTGGAGGAGACTGGACTGGACTAGACTAGAACTGGAGGAGACTGGACTGGACTAGACTAGAACAGGAGGAGACTGGACTGGACTAGACTAGAACTGGACGAGACTGGACTAGACTAGAACTGGACAAGACTGGGCTGGACTGGACTACAAATGAACTTGTCTAGACTGGACTAGACTAGAACTGGAGGAGACTGGACTGGACTAGACTAGAACTGGAGGAGACTGGACTGGACTAGACTAGAACTGGACGAGACTGGACTGGACTAGAACTGGACTAGACTGGGCAGGACTGGAATAGAACTGGACTGGACTAGAAGTGGACTAGTCTGGGCTGGACTTGGCTATAACCGGACAAGACTGAACTGGACTTATCTAGACTGGACTGGACTAGAACTGGACTAAACTGGGCTGGACTTGACTAGAGCAGGATGAGAATAGACTAGACCGGACTAGACTGGACGGTACTAGACTAGAACTGGACTGGACTGGACTAGAACTGGACTTGTCTAGACTGGACTAGATTAGAACTGAACAAGACTGGACTTAATTAGAACTGGACTAGACTAGACTGGATTGGGCTGGACTAAACTGGACTGTACTTGACCAGAACTGGACTAGTTTGATCGGACTGGAAGGACATCGAAAACTAATCCAGATCCTAACGTTTATTATCTCGATGGTGAAAATCTGCAACTTCATTGGCTGTTGGAGAGTTTAATTGTTCTTCTTCTGTTCAAACATCTACCTAACAGCTGTAGAGGCCTGATTACTTTCAGCAAAAAGATAAAAAGTTCTAAATAACTTTATGCAGTTTTGGACGCAGCAACAGACCAGATAAATAGTTTTTTTTGTTTTTTAAATGATTATAAATGTTTATTTTCTGAGATGGTCCTGTGCAGCGCCAAGCTGCTGCTCTCTTCCCTCTGAAAGTGCTCCTCAGCCAGGTGAGGGTGGTCCACTGAGTGAAAGCCTGGGTCAGAGGGCGTGGCCTCCAGCACACCTATGATTAATGGACACGCACACCTGCACTCTCCTGGCTGTCCCCCACTGGGTCATGTCTTTTTAACCCCCGTGACACCGTGGCTCTCTCACCTGGGGGAGGAGAGCTGCAACCTTGCAGCCGCTGTAATGTCACACGGCTGCAAGCTGAAACATGCGACTGCATGCGTGCATGTGTGTGGGTGTTAATGAATTGACCTGTTCGGTCCACCTGCTCTGCCCACTTGAGATGCTGTAAATATCTGGAAGAGGCTCTGGTGGGCCTTTGCTTCACCTCTCCCATCCCTCCCTCCTCTGGTTTCCATATCTGACTCTTGTCTTCTCTCTCTCCATCTCTCCACCTGACCTCTTTCTCTTGTTTTTCCCATCTTTTTGCCTCCTCTCTTCCCTTCCTGCATGCTCTCCAAGTTGTTTTTTTCCCCACTCGCCTTAGATCCCTCTGCTTCAAATGGTTGAACATGTTTGGCAGCAAACTTTTGGAAGGTCACGTCAGTGAAAAAAATGCCCATCAAGGACGTCTCCATTACCTGGTTTGAGTGTATAAACTGGGCTATAGGCAGTGATGTACGTGACTCCAACTCACACACATGTGGCCGCTAACCAGAAACAAGACCTTGAGGACGACTACGCAAGCAAAACAGCTCTGCCTGGTGATGTATTGAGAAAAACAGTTAGTGAAAAGTGTGCTGTCCTTGTTTATTCTCCGTCAACCGATGACCCTAAAACCTGGATGGGTTGAAGAGGAGATGTTGAGGACGTAAGGCAGGAGTAAAACTGAGAGGAAGGAAAAGGAAGTTTTAATCATATCTTCACCTAATTATCATAACAGTAGGATTTTTTCATTAAAAAAACTGTGACACATTTACACAGGCAACAGGCCATTTTTATTCCTACACGTGCTTCCATGCACATATGCATACACAGAATTCACTTACAGCCTAAATGTTAAACAACTTACAGTTGACAGTTGGCCTCCAAAATACATTTTGCCCAACAAAAAATAAAATCAACAGTTTTTTGTTTAGGAAGATGACCATATCTGCTCTTTCAGAAACAGACAGATAAACGCCGACAAAAACATAACCTCCTTGGCGGAGGTAAAAATTGTTTGTTTACCTGGGTTGCTGGGTTACGCTCATACAGACAAGGGGCCCTCCTAGCCAATGGGATGCCAGGAAGATGCTAAGCTATAGCCAATGGCAGAGCAGCTTTCAAACAGAGATACAAATTTATTTTGTAACTAGAGACAATATTTTCCCGTTGAGGCATTTCGTAACCTGAAAATTTCGTATGTAGAGACGTTCGTAAGTAGAGGTACCACTGTTTATGAGAAGGCAAGAGTTTCTGGATGAAGACGGACTCTGTTGAAGTCGAAGAAGCGACGGGAGCAACGCAGTGAATTAAATACGGTACACTCGTTTATTTTTGTGATGCCATGCAGGTGAAGGTGTTTTGCCATATTAGTCGTGCACCCTCCTTTGGCAGTAACACGTTTCCCGCAGATGTTGCACTGCGCCAGGTAGCCATCATTTCCTGGACTGAAATGAAGCCGAACTCGAGAGCGGCGTCTCTTGGGATCCATGTTGTGCCGAGTGAAGTCCCGTCGGCGACGGACGTGACGTCGCCACTAGCGCGGAGTTGAGTACACCGGGCGGAGTAACACCAACAAACTAGTGTAGTAAATCAAAACAAAAAAAAAAAATTTGCGCAGACACTTAGGAACCGAAAAAAGGAATCGAAATTCAAAAATCTTCTAAACGATTCCAGAACCGGACGTTAACCGATTCCTACTTGGAATCGTTTTTCAGTGCTCAACCCTAGTTGTCAAGCAAGGACGTTTTTGCTGCAGGTGTTTTCACAGTCGAAGTCAAAATCTGCTTCATGCACATGCAGAAAATCTGAACTGCATTGCTCTCAGACAAAAATCTCCAAACACTAAATAGTGCCATCTTACAAATTACAAAGGTCACAGGTCTGGGTCAGCTGACCCGGACCTGTGAGCGTTAGCGGCACTACAGTAGCGCTGAGCTAAACTGCTAATAATGCAGTAAACATGTACGAGTGGGTGGTGTTCTGGACAGGGTTGTTGTTTTTCTTAAGTGGATGTGCCACGCTTTTCCATGATTTTTTTTTACCTTAGACGTCATTGTAAGCTCAAAAAAAGAGAAGAACAAGCTCCCGCATTTCTATGCAACCTGAACGCGTTGAGTCAAACATGTTGCAGACGTTTTGGAAACTCCGCTAATGATGTCATAAGATCCTACGATAAACTGAAGGCGTCGTGTGTGTATGTCAGGTATACCACAAACGGACACGTAAAGGTAAATGGAAAAGTTTTCAACTGACAGGAGTTACCAGATTCTGCTTCACACCAACTGTTCTGTTTTTGGAAGAAATGTCTTCTTGGTCTTGAAGATCCATTAAACATTTTCCAGCTTCAGAGCGATGGCTGTAGCAGCCAGTCTGAACTGTGTAACCCTTTTTTCTGTCGGGGCTCACAACTTTCACGCTTTCCGGCGCGGTCGTGTTGAAAACATTAATCATCTAATGAAGTTTTGTTCATTGCAAACTGGTTTGGTTTGTTTCATGAGGCACGCTTCACTGCTCACTTTGACCAATCAGAAAACACGTAAGACTGCGACATCAGACTGCAGGAAGTAGTAGCATCTCTTATTCTAGCGTCTCCTCTGAAAATCACCATCTGATGTCCAACTCAAGTCTTCAAAATATAATTATTATCCATACTTCTTCTTTAACACATAAATTAATTGTGTAGGTCCTAAAAAAATAAAGAAATAAAAAGAAAAGAATAATTGAATGATGCACTTTGTCTGCAAAGTGAAATCAGTTTCACACATTCAACATTGAGCCTTTGTGGACAGAAGAGCAAAAAGTCTTCTTCTTTGATTGAATGTGAACATTGAGAACACATTCTGGAAGTAGACAAATGTATTTCCCGGTATGAGGACGTGAGGAACACGTCAGCTTTGCCACCAGAGAAGAGCACGGGCCGGTTTGATGTATTGAGATGAAAAGTACTCCTATGGCCGTCCTTTATGAATGGCGGCGCTCTAATAAGCAGACTGTTCCGCATTCATGCCCGACCTCTCAGACGTATACGGTGAAGGACATCACAGACGCATTGCAAAGATGGTTCTGGAAAAACGCCATTCATGTGAAAGTTTTAGATGAGGCCTGGCTGCGACGCGTCTGTGCAGAGGAGCATTCTGCATAACTCTGCATAGATTTCACCGTGCTGGTTGAAGGGAAGAAGGAAATGAAGAGAGTTTTTGACGGGAAGATCACGCTTGTGAGCCGATGTCCGTCAAGCTGCAATTTCCAGCTCAGACTGTCATCGTGAGAAGATCCCAGGAGCGACTGCGTGTTATTGTCTTGATCAGTCACTGTGATGCTACACTCGGAGGAGCCGATTCTCCAGTCAGCGTAGCTCACGATGTGACAGTAATAGCGGGATTAAATATTCATCTGTTGGTGTTTATTAAGCAAAGTTTCAGCAGCACCGTCACGACCTGCAGCGGCTCGCTACTCTACTCTGCCCGACCTGGGATTAATGGGACCACCGCTGGTTTTAAAATAGCGCCATGAGCCGAATCACGCCTCCACGTCCCTCGGGGCCTTTTAAGCAGCACACTGAATGGTGGAGGTGAATAAGACAACCTGGCTTCCTTAAAAGGCGGCCTTTTTTGTTTGTGATGAGTTGGACCGAAAGACCGAAGGAAAAGCTGCCAAAAAGTGTTCCTTCAAGGCTGTTGGGAAAACTCCCGCCGCCGAAGCTGCTCGGGAGCCTGAAGGGCATTCAAAGCTCTTATCAAAGCAAAAAGATTTGGCTTTGAATTATTTAACATTAGATGGTGCTAAAAGGCTAAGGCTAAATCCGTGTGTTTCAGGCCTGCATAAAATAATCATACGCCAGAATTACCGCTTCATTTCCCGATGGCTCCGGCAGTCAACTTACGCTTTAAAACCATGTTTCTGTTTGACTCATTAATGGCATTCGTTCCTCATCCCGACACGGAGGCTGTCGCTTGCTGTATGACATGGATCAGGTGGTCCGGGAGGTCTGCCGCGATCCCCGGTCCTCCTGTGTTCCCAACTGTCCTTGGATGGAACGTGAAAGCCGTCTTTGAATGGCCAAATTGGAAATAAATTACAACTTACAAGAAAAAAGAAAAGAAAAAAGGAAAATGTGTGTGTGAAAAGGGTGCGGAAGCCAAACTGGAGCTTGTTCAGGAGCACACTGGGTCCATACTGGAAGTCCAAGGTGTCAGTTTTGGGTTCGTGGGCGTTCGTTGAGCAGGTGCGGGGACACTGAAGCATCACTGTGGGAATGTTGACGATCCACATTAAAATGTACTTTCGTGCGTCTTTTAGTGCTAAACACTGACAGGAAGGGCTCTTCACCAGCCATCAGCACGTGACAATCAACCGTGTCGTGATCTTGTGACTGCATTTCTCAGGAAGCATGTTAATGCCAGGTCTGAACGGGGGCCTACGTAGGAAGGCACTACAAGCTCTGTGCTCAAGCTTTCCAAAATGAGATTGGGCAGTTCCAGCTGATTTTCAGTAGATAACTCAGGACTGTGTAAGTCTTAGTCACTTCTACTCTAATTGTCTTATCAATGTTTTAATAATAATCCATTTTTACTGCATCTTTCAGTGTCTCTATTAAGATACAAACAGATATTAGAGGTAGGTTGATTAGCCAGTTGGCCGACTAGTATCTTCTTTTTTTTTTTTTTTAATATTCAGCTTTGGGCATAAAAAAAACCCACATCAATCAACCTCTGGACCTCTGGGGTCGGGGGGGCAAAGGGTCCTCTCAGGCCAGTCTGGTCCTGGGTGATGGGAGTTAGCTGGCGTTTTCTCACCCGCCGGAGGACTTGAGATGGAGTAAGATAAGGAGAATGGTGATGGTAATAGTGGTAACGGTTTCCTTGGTACTTGGGTAACTTACATCTGAGTGTATATGGGCACGGACACATTTATTCTTTACATCCCCCCCCCAACACCCCCCCTCTACTGTCAACACGATCAATCAATAATGTTTACATCAATTCTCCATATACAGGTCTATAGCTTGGTAGAAGGTGTTCATCCAGTTTTTTTGTTAGTAGTTTCTGCTTCTTACATATTATCCTTTGAGTTTGTTTGCTGTCACAACACAATCCACTACACAACACACACCCCACACTTCACAACCCAGCACACACCACACCCTCACTGTCCTGTCTCTTTAATTGTCTTGTCTTTAAATGTTTCACTGCTGGTTTTTTTTAGTCCTCTCTGACGAAATCAGGATTTAAGATGTTAATAAAGACGTTAGAATTTACTGCCAGAGAGGACTGATGAAGGACACATTCACCCTTCACACCCCCACAAAAAAAAAAGTCTGCTATAAGATTAAATTGCATATACATACCAGATGGTTTTGCTAGACAATGGCACTAACATGAATGTAAATGCAGACACACACACAAAAAAAGACTTTTGATTCACAGCTTTAAAAAAAAAACAAACAGATTACTGGACATCAACAGAGTTGCACAAACTGTAGTGCTGGTTTGCATTTTGAGTTACCAGCTAAACTAATGACAGATATCTCTTTTTAAGAAAGAAATAAACAGTTCCTAATTCCTCATCCTGCCCAGGATTCACTCCACCGACGGATCCAAGCAGCTGAAATGCATCTTCGGTTAAAAGAACAGAAACACAAAAAAATAAAAAAAAAGAAAGAAAATCGTGTCACTGTTGAATGCATTTCATTGGTGGAGCTGGGAGGACTGGAGCGCAGCGTCCGGATGAACCCTCTCTGCTTCGGGAACAGATTTAGACACGGCGAAAGAAGAGGAAAGAAGAGGAGTGTGTCTTGACTCGCTAATGAATTCAGTTTCGACTCGGTAACAACTGACCCGGTAGCGTGTGTGGGAGTCCCGCGTGTGCGCGTCGGTACAGCAGGTGAGTCGGCGTGGACCCTCCGATGGCTGTACACATCATAAGTAGACACTTTCAACCGCACTTTGCAAATAAACAGGGTTGTGTGCGTGCACGTCCTCCCACCTCACCCCCGCCGGGCGCGTGCGTGGACGCGAGTGTGTGTCGCCGCGCCTTTATGCAAGGCAGGTGAAAGAGGTAAATTGGGCCGTTCCATCATGCGATGCAGGGAGGCCAGGCTGACATGCTGATCAGGTGTGCATGCATAATGACCACCAAAAATAAGCTCTGTTTTGAATAATGCCCCCTACCACCCTCTCCAAAAAAATGAAAAAAAAAGGAAAGAAAGAAAGAATAGAGTAGTGGAAGAAATGCAGCGGTGTGCTCCCGCTCTGGCTGGGATCTCATCCATCTTAACAATGAATGGAAATCAGAGACAGACTGCCACCGACCGAGGCCTCCACAGAGCCCACTTACATCTCTTTTTCCATCTCTATCTCTCTATCACCCCTTTATTCATTGACCTCTTCCTCTCCCTTCTCCTTCCCACTGCTTTGCTTCTTTTCCTCATATATTTCTCTCTACTCAAAACTTGGCTTTGTTTCTTTTCTGACATGACCTCCCTCCCTCTCTCCTTTTTCTCTCCGTCTTTCAGTGGCGTAGCGATGGAAAACTCCCATTTAAGTTCCCATGAACTGAATTCAGTTCAGTGTTTGCACAAATGCAGCATTTGATCCTATTTTTTACATGTTTTTTTGGGAAAATGCAACATGGCAGCATAATTAAACACAATTGAAACAATTAAAAAAAGACCTTAAATCTGTCTGGCTTCATAGTTGCAAAACATCCTTATTGTGTATAAACAGGTTTATAATCATTTAAATGAATACGAGATTTGCAGATTCGTAAAACTGATTCATCCGTCCATCCCTGCGCCGTCCTATTCAGGGTCACGGAGGTCTGTTGGAGAGTTTCCCAGCAGGCCACCAGTCCATCGCAGGGCCTGACATTTATTCATTTAAACCAGCCAAACTTCAGAATACCAAGGCCCAATCTGAGATGTGAAAAATCTCTGCGGCCCACCGAAACCTTTAATCACAACTGTGATCAACATACAGGACTAGAAGCTATGTTCTGATATGAATGTAAGGTGACACTAGTCCTATTAAGTTAAGATGACAGTAGACTAACACTCAACTGGTTAGTTTTATTACTTATGATTTTTCTAAAAATCATGTCATAAATATTTTACAGTAATTAAAAACAACATAAAAAAAACATATTTACTTGTCTATATTTAATGACCTCTCACGGCCCACCTGCAGTCCCATGATGGCCCACCAGGGGGCCGCGGTGTAACAGAAAATATGGTGCCTATTTTTCAATAAACAGGCATGGATTAGTGGTTATTGACAAGTGGTTATTGTCTATTTAACAGCTGACCAAAAGGTAACAATATGCTGGATGTTGCACATGTTTGGCTCAGGAACCTGAGCCTGCTGAGGTAATTAGTCCCTTTCCTTTACTCACTGGTCTCATTAGCGTGGGTCTGAGGAGGCGTGTCTCCATTAGCGGGGGTCTGGGGTGGTTTTATAGAGCCACAAGTGTCGGCACCCGTTTCCAACGTCAGGTTTTGGTGTGTGAGCACCTCAGCCCAGAAGAAAGGGGATTGCATCACCTTACTGCTGATGATGGACAAGGTGACATCGTCGAGTCTTCTCTGTTGCAGTGGATGCAAACAGAAACGCAGCAACAATCTCAGCTTCATTGCGGCTGATCTTCTTCTTCTTCTTCTTTGTCATCTTTCTCTTCTTCAATTTTACTGGAAAAGCGGTGCGCTGTTGTCAGAGGGCGGTACATAACGGTGGTTTGCTAAGTCAGTGGATCCTACCTGGTCCTACGCTGTACTAGAGACACAACAGCTGAAAGGAGGAGGTCAGACCTCCTACAGTTTCAGCACCCTACATTTCATCCTGCAGCTCCATGAATGGAGACCCACAAACTGTCTGGATGGTCAATGCAACTACAGGGACATTTCAGTGCTGGTTCAGCATCTAGTGGTTTTAAAATCTGATTCAAGAGCGAAACAGATGCCCAACGTTGTCATCAAAGTGTCAATACATTCATGACAGAGTGATGACTGTTACCTTCAGGCACGACACTGCTGCAACACTGCTAACTATGTCTAGTAAATGCTCTTCAATTATTTTGTATAAATCTTTTCAAAGTGGAGGGAATTATGGTGAAGTCTCTCCTCTTGTTTAGTCGGGGCCAGAATAATCTTCTGAGGCGGACTCAGGTCAAAAAGTAGCCATTGGGTTCGATTGTAGATTGAGATTGTAGCTTTTCAAGCGCAAAATTCAATCACAAGTGGCTTCGCCATATATTTAAGTATATATATATATATATATATAAATATATATATATATAAGTCATTCTGTCCCTGGATTTTGCAGTTCCAAAGAGAAACTGATGCAACGAGGCCGGGTGCAAAGATCTTGACGTCCACGTCTTACAGGAACTAAGTTGTCAGTGCTGATGAAGAATAATAGTAACTGATAGTATGATAGTATAACTTCGTACTAGTGGTATCATCACTTGCCATGTTTTATTATTTTTTAAGTTTTTTTTACTGCTACCCAGCCACAAGTAAGGATTTTAGATTCACAGATTAATGCTCTGATTTTTTTTATTTTTTTACTTTACTCAGGTGAGTACAGTAGATGCAGCTTCTTAAAGCTGGAGGGCTAAGAGCCAAAAAAAAAGGCACATAAATAAATTTTAATGCTGAATTTAAGACATAGTTTGAATTAGAAATAAACATTAAGGGCTAGAGAGATGGATGATAGCGGGAAACTTATCTTCGACTGCATATTCTCCCTTTTATTTTCCTTTTCCGTACATAACCGTGCAATCTTTCTTAATTTCTTTGCAGTATCCTCTAACCCTCTCCTTCCCCCGTCTCTGTAAGGGGCAGTAAAGAAACAAGCCGGCAGTATAAGTGTAATTCATGACTTGGACAGAGGGTGAGTTTTACTGCAGGTAGATAAAAAGATATCGTCCTTCTGCTGCTGTCTACATGCACTATGTACACTGTCGTTAATATCCGATGTGCTACTCTGCAGCAAATAGATGTGCAATTAAGGCACTGCAACCGTGCTCCTTTTAGCATGAAGGGAGAGAGAGGAGTAAAACATGAAGGTCCTCTGTGTGGCACAGCTGGAGTGGCCTGGAAGCAGCAGAGACACTCAACATCAGCTCGGCTCACATATCACTGCAGCTGCGCCGGCTCACGTCCCTGTTCTGAGGACGCGTGTTATCATTTCAGTTTGCATGCAGCGGCAGTGAAATACACCGGCAAGAAACTAAACATGTTGTAATTTATTGGCTTTCTGCATTTGCAAAAAATCATTTCTCATGTCTTTACTGGACAGACCTAATGAATGCTGGAGGAGAGAGCAAGTGGCCGGATAGAATAATTAAATAAAACCTCATTGCAGACGGTTGTTTGCACAGTTGGAGTCCAATCGAAGATTAGAGCTACTTTTATGGATAAAAGATAGACATTTTAAGTCTGCTGGTGCAAACCGGGCCTCGCTAAACGGAGATCTCAGTAGAGCAGATGATCTGTGTGAAGCTGGAAACAGCTACAAAATCGTCGGCATCCATCAGTTCCACGGTTGGACAAACTGTCCGTTAACGGAGGGGGTTTAGCTCTGAGACTACTCTTTCTAGAAGTGGACGTCCAGCCAAAGTGACTCCAAAGACACAACAGAGAGAATACTTGAAGTGAAGAAAGACAAGTTTGCCAAAAAATCACCTTGGCAATATGGAACCGGACAGGTAAAATGTTTGTTTGTAACCCTAACCCTAACCCTAACACCTAACCCCTAACCCTAACCCCTAACCCTAAAGCCTAATCCTAACCCTAACCCTAACCCCTAACCCTAACGACAAACCTAACCCTAACCCTAACAATTTACCTTTAACCCTAACCCCTACCCAAACCCAAAGAGGCCAGAGCATCAAAACATCATCACGAAGGTGTGACGTGTGCAAGTATGGGGAAGGTAGCATCGTGATACGGGTTTGCTTTGTTGTCTCACCCACCATAATCACAGGGAAGATGAAAAAATGAATCCCCCGGTTCACCAAAATACTCCAGAGGGTAACGTTGGTGAAGTTGTCCGCTGCTGAAGCTGCATTACTCAGAAGTTGAGTGATGCAGCAGAAAAGTGAATCCCATTTTGTGCTCACCGTCGCGCTAAAACGGTGCCTTTCCAGTCAGTGGAGTTGGCACAGTCGCTTCGAAACGCCAAGTTTACGCGTCACGCAGAAGTCCCAAATGGCGACTGGCACTGCCACCGAGTGGATGCCATTTTCACCATACTCTGGTTTGCCTAAGAACTAGGGCTGGGCAAGTTAATACGTTATTATTGCGTTAACGCATTAATTCATTAACGCCGACATTTATTTTCTTGCACGTTAACGCATGTTGTTAACATGCTTTTGTTTTGTTTCTGGCTGCTGCGGAACCAGAAGACAATTGGCAGGTAAACATAAGGAAAAGCTAAAACAGACATGAAGAACGGTAAAAATCTGTGAACTTTATAGTTCGGGTAGCAACTCAGGTAGAAATATTAACAATTCTGTCTGAAAAGAAATCTCTGGACTGCAACAAATTGTGTCATTCCTCCATGTTCCATCAGATCTGCTCCATGTGTTCACTGTCCTGCTGTTCTCTAGCTGGTTACTGCAGTGCAGCTCCATCTAGTGGCACAGATGTGTAATGACAACAGAAAGTCCAGTCCTCCATTATAAAACAAATTCAGTTCTGTGGCCCTTTTTTTAATTTCGTATTTTTGATTCAAGTCTAAAATTGAAATATAAAATTTTTTTTTTTCGTTTTTTGTGTTAGATTAAAAAACGAAAAACCTAATAAAATGTAACTTTTTTTTTTTTTAATTTTTGATTGACAATTGAAAATGGAAAGAATGAATGATACACAGATTGGTAAAGTTACTGAACTTTAACATGGACATTTTCATTTTAAAGTTCTCCCAGACGGAGGATTCAACAGAAACAAGGTTATTTGTAACAACTGACAAGTCGAACTCCCCGTTAAAAGTTTCTGCTGTTACCTCAGAAATTACCTGTTTTAATGTTCTGATTGTGCTGAGACACAATCATTTTGTTGGATTTTGTTTGTAGACTTTTTATTTTTTATAAAAACAGGATTACATTAATGCCCTGGCAGTGGCAATAAGCTTTATTTTATTTTACATTTTTTAAGATGAGATTTACACTAAATATGTGTACTGACAAGTGCTGATGTTAAAAGTGTTTGAACAACAAATGTTATGACACTGTTATGACACAGTTCATATGGCAGCAGAACATTTATATAAAAGTGACCTTTACACTATTGAATTCATTATTTGATTTTGCGTATACGATGCGATTAATTGTGATTAATCAGGGAAATAATGCGATTAATCACGATTAAAAATTTTAATCGTTGCCCAGCCCAACACATGAATTTGTGTTGGCTTAGAGGACTTAGATGAAGATCAGATCACATTATCCATCCACTATCTATATACACTTGTTCCTGTTCAGGGTCATGGTTCCGTCGGAGCCTTAGCCAACTCTGTTTGGACAAAAACCCGGAGTAGACTCTGGGGGGACCACCAGTCCACTGCAGGGCCACTGATTGAGAACAGCTAGAAAAACCCACACAAGGCCTCCATGCTGCCCGCTATGGAAAATCAAGACGGTGCTCTCCTTATAGGAAAAGCAGAAATCCCTCCATCTGTTCTCTACACTGTCATCATTTTCCAAGCCGTCACTGACCAAGAGGCAGCCAGACACCTGACCTGGCAGAACCAGAGACCATGAAGAAGAGAAAAGACCTCTGGGCTCTTTGTTGTCAAGCTAACCACAGCGTGAAGCGTCTCACACCAAACAGGCCTCAAAAAAGAAATTGATTCCTATAAATGTTTACGCCAGATAGTCCTGGAAGCAAATCCAAGGGAAAACTACATGAGCGGGAAAGGTGACGATGTGAACCGCGCCACGGGGGGAAAAGAGAGAGAGAGAAGAAAGAAAACCGAGGAACTAGAGCGAGGAACGGCACAAGAAACACCGAGGAAGAAAAGAGGAGCCGAGTGAGGAGTAAGGACGGTGGCTGCGGGGAGGAGGAGGGACTGGAGGTAAAGGATGGAGTGTGGCTAAAGAGTGGAGAGGAGGACAGGAGGGAGGACGGGGAGGCGGCGGCGGCGGCGGCGGGGCGTGTTTTTTATGTGTAAGCGTTTCCTTCAGCCGGGGTGATTGAGCACCTCTGCCCTGAACTCTGGGTAATGAGCAGAGAGAAAAAGGAAAACTTCTGCCCTGGAAAGTTCCCAAATTATTTAGAGGCTCATGGTGGTGGTGGTGGTGGTGGTGGTGGTGGTGGTGGTGTGGTGGTGGTGGTGGGGGGTGGGTGGGGGGGGGGATTACAATATGCACAATTCACCTTCTGGATACCAGATGAAAAATAATGAAATTCTTCTTGACAGCTCTTCCAACCTCTAGCTGTATAATGATTTTTTTTTGTCCCCCCCCCCCTCCGCCATCCATGCTTTCCATCCTCCATCCTGGCTGGATCTTACCCCCCCCCCTCCCCCCTCCCTGAGCCCGTAGTATCCGGGTACATCTGTTTTGCATGAGATGCATAAAATGACAGGACTTAGACAGCTACTGCATCTAGTGACAAAGATTACTGTCAGCCACCTTCGCCAGTTAATACATCATTGCCACTGGTCCGTTCCCTGCCTCTGTCTCCTAGCGACAGCCTATCCCTCGGCGAGGCCCGGTCCATGTGATGAACCCCCCCGCCGCCCCCCCTCTCACCGGCACCACCGCCGCCACCTCTCTCATTTCTTACACACCTCCCTCTGCTACTCTTCAGCTTACCTTTTACATTAAAACGGGAAGAAAAAAAAAACAAAAGACGGGGAACTGCTTTTTTCAACTTTGCATTTTTATCATATTACCATAAAATACTGGTGAGAGCACGGCGTCGGCATTCATATCTGAGGAATTTGATTCTGCCGGCGATTACGGCGTGTTTAGACTCGTTAATGTGCGGCTGCATGCGGGAGAGGGAGCGGGGGGGGCAGAGGTAGGGGGGAGGGAATAATACCTGCTTTTGGATATTAGTTTGTTTTTTTTTTTCCCTCCCTATTAGTTACAGGATATATAAACTTTTAAATAGTGGAGGAAAACAGCGTGGGACAGGAAACTGTGGGGAATAATGTCTTCACAAACACAGGCGCATCTGACGGTCCAGCGGTTAGCAAACGGCTGCTTGGTGGGTTGTTTTGTGTGTTTAGTGAATCTGCTGGAGGTGCTCTCCTTTTGTGGAACGATGCAAATATGGCAGAGCAGTGGGAAACCTGTCACGGGTTGCACGTACCGGGGGGGGAATCAGGGTTTGGAGCTCCTTCAGGATATTTTACCCGACCCTGAACCCAGTTTGTGTTCGAGCAATGGTCGTCTCGTGTTCGTCCATGTGAGATCACATAAATGAAGGCAGATTTAAGCACAAAGGAAGTTATTTTTACATTGTTTCTACCAGTTTCTGTCTATGGGGCGTCCACGTCTCACTCCGTCCTTGTAACGAACACCATCCCTCCCTTCATCGCGGCGGTGAGTCGTTTCTTCAGCGGACTGCTGTCACCATGTCTGTGGAGGTTTCAATCCCGGACATCTGCCTCGGTACCGGCTGGCCCGTCAGGGTCTGTGAGCGGCTGAGGGGGAGGAGGGCGCAGAGGCTTGGGGAGGTTCGTGATGGGGTGCGTTTCCTTGAGGAGCACTGGTGGGAAGAGGAGGGAGGATCTCTTTGCCTACATTTGACCCAACGAGAGACACTTCACGATGAGTCGTAATGTCGTAGCGTCCTCAGTAAAGTCTTAAAGTCTCAAAGCGAAGGCCAGATGTTTCCCATCCTGTTTCCACTGACGTCCAGACCTCCTAGTTGGTTAGTAGAGTCACTTCCACGCTGCAGGAACCTTTACATTATCCTTTTGTTTGTAACGATATTCCTTCTTTTGAACATCCACCATTCGCTTCTCCTTTCTCAGCTCGTACCTCTGAAGACATAAGTTCTACACCAGCATCTACTGTTACATGAAATAACTTTTATTAAACAAACTGACAGCAAAGTCCAGGCTGCACTGAGGTTCAAAGGCTGCAGAGAAACCAGTTTGCCTCCTCACGGTGGCAAGAACAAGAGCAAAGTTAGCTCTGGACGCGTCGTTCTTCACGGGGAAATTCACGTCACGCACGCTGAGCATTGTGGGAATCTGAGAGACAAACAGCAATAGTTATAATAGTGAAGATTTTGAGCTGATGAAGGGTTAGGCAGCAGAAAAGCAGGAAGGACAATGTTTAACCACGCCCACTTTACATTTCTGACCAATCACACGAGAAAAAAACTTAGCTCGGGGGCCGACAGATTTGTTTTTGGAGTAGAAACGGGCCCTGATGGACGACCAAACACAAACCCACCTGGAACGAAAGCCATCTGGATCCCCAGAGGCTGGACCCCCAGAGGCTGGACCCCTAAAAGCTGGACCCACAGAGGCTGGACCCCCAAAGGCTGGACCCCCAAAGGCTGGACCCACAGAGGCTGGACCCACAGAGGCTGGCGTCGGCCCGAAAATCCGTCATGTTGACAAAAACCTGGAAGCAAAATGAGGTTTGAGGTTCAAGGGTTGCAGGTCAGAGATGGCTTAATCAAAAAGGTAAATTGCTGATCATATCTTCTCTCTTCTATCCCCATAATAAGAGTTTCTACGACAAAATTAATTAGAAATACGTCAAGCAATCATATAATCACTTTATTATTAAATAAATTGATTTCCAAAGACCAAGCGCTCCCCGTTCCCGTGGAGGTGGACAAATATGAACGCTGACCTTCAGCCGAGTCGTTTCAGTTGGACACCGTCTGCAACCAGGTAAATATAAGTTAATGAAATATAATGAAAACATCCGTCCTTCATGAAGTCACTCATTTTCCTCTCATCCAGTGGCTGAGCTGTACATCCGCGGCGTTCGAACCTCCACCGCCAGGTTTCCTCCGTCTTGCTCTTCTGTTGCTTATATCCATGGAGGTGCTCATCAAGGTTTTTATCGTTAACGAAAATGAACGAAATAACAAAGACTAGAATTGAAAAAACATTTTTGTTAACTGAAATAAAATAAAAAACGAGTTTTTTAAAAAACGATAACTAACTGAAACTGTATTATGTGTTTATAAAACAAACTAAAATTAACTATAATAATGTCAAGAAAGTCCTTCGTTTTCATATTTGTAATTTTTTTCTCATAAACATTTGAAATCTATTAATTTCACTTCGCCGTACAACAAGAATCACAAAAAAAATAAAAATAATAAAAGTGATCAGCAGTGATGGCTGCGGCAGAAGTTAGGAGAAAGCGTCTCAGTCCTATTTGGGATTTCTTTGACTATGACTGTGTTAATGATAAAAATTAGTGCCTTTTTGTAGAAGCAGGTGATACAATGTGTGGAATACTTCTCAAGGAGAAAAAAACCCACGAATCTGAAAGTCCATTTGAAAATTTCGCACAAGAAGGCTAACCAAGACTAGCTGGATAAGCTAGCCTAAGCTAGCCCCCTGGAAAGAAGGCTAACCAAGACTAGCTGGATAAGCTAGCCTAAGCTAGCCCCCTGGAAAGAGAAGCTACAGCTGCAGGCCAGTCAGCGTTGGGAAGGAACGGGAGAAAACAGCAACTATAATGGACTGTTACCACGGAGACCAGATAGCTGCTGGTCAGTAAATATGCAGTAACACCACAAGAGGGAAGACGCATTGATAAATATGTTTAATGAGACCAGAATGTAAACACGAATATGTGATTCGATACCTTCAAAAAGTTCAGTGCTTCACTTGAACCAAAATTACAACCCTAATTTACAAAATAAAACTAACACTGAAACTAATAAAAACTAAAACTAAGTATTTCAAAACAAAAACGAATAAAAACTAGCAAAACTGCTCTAAAAAAGAATTAAAACTAACTGAATTTGAAAAACTAAACTAAAAACTAAATAAAAATAAATACATTTTTAAATAGTCACAACAAGGCCGTACGGTGAGACGATCTTGAGGAGATTTTGAGGTAAAATAGACATTTTTACTTCTACTTTACAGATCTGTAAATATTTGAGCAGCTAATGAGTCATTAAACGCTGATAACGTTGAGCGCCTGATGAACGTTCCCAGCTGCGGCGCTGCAAAACGTTTTGCGTCATTTTAGGCGAAGCGGGCACGCGTGCACGTGTCGTGAGCGCGCCATGCAGATGGACGTGTTGCGTTATTAAAACGGAGGAGGACGCCGCGGCCTCGGCGGAGGGACGCGCTCTTTTGGCCCCTCGTTTCTGCTTTTCTGACTTATTAATGCCACGAGCCTGCGTGCACACGCTCGCGCACAAATATCGCACAAACACCGATCCCCGCTGCGTGACGCTCGGAAAGAAGTGAAACAAGACAACAGACAAAAGAGGACGGCTCTTTATTCCACCGTCCTTGTTCTTCCCCCTCTTTGTCTCCCACTTCTCTGTTGTCATTCGCTTTAGATTTATCTGTTTTTATTGACTCGTGTTGGTTTCACTCTTGTCATTATTTCCACCTCTTTCTTTTCTCTCGCCCCCCCCCTCCCGCCCCCCTCCCCCCTCCCACCCCCCCCGCCCCTTCTCCCCTCCACTGACATTGTAATGTTACTGCACACGACTTTATCTCGCCTGAAAAGGTGAAGCCATGAATGATCTCTCCAATTTAAAAGCACTCAACCCTCACGCCGCCTGAAATGAATATTTTGCATATATTCATGCAACAATGATTCAATTTGAGGATATTATTTGCAAACAGTGGCTGAATTCTCCGCAGCATTAATAATAATGGAGCGGGGAGGGCCGATATCGCCGGGGATGAAAAATGTATTTATTCTGACGTGTTTAGAACGAACCGGCGCGATTAATTAAAAAGTAAACAATGAAGAGAAGAGTCAGACGGAGGGAAGACAGATGGGGACGAGTCAGGAAGGGAGGGGACGTCCTCTCCACGGCGATCGCTGGACGTGGAAACGGCGGGAGGTTTTAGGCGAATCAGTCAAATAAATTTGGAGAAAGCTGATTTCAGCTGGTGAAATCAGAAAGAAGTGCAGCAGATGGGTCAACTGGAACAAAACTATCAGCAGAAAGACCCGAAAAAACAAGCAAGGTGATGCTCGTGGATCCAGGTGTCAGTATGGAGTCGATTAACGTCTTTATGTTTCCAATAGAACTGCACTTTACCAAATAATGAAAATACTGTATATTAAATAAGGACAGTCTGTCCGACTAAATAACTACAGAGATGGTTTATTGGAGAGAGGCTGGGAGAGTTTCCCTGGCCCACGATGGTGCAAAGAGCACAGATGATATAGATAACGTAAGCGAAGATTAGCAATGACGTGGTTCCAAACTCTACGACAACACCTTCATCACAACACTGAACCCAACTAACCCCTAACCCTAACCCTAGCCTGGGTCTAAAAAAACTTATTGGGCATGTAAATTTAGATTAAAAAATTTAATTACTACATATCTATGAAAAACACATATGGTAGATTCTAGATTTGAAATTTTATAATTTTAGCTAAAAAATTACATGTTCTATAGTATTTTTTCTAAATTTCATAAAAGGCGATTGGAAGCACAAAATTAGTATCGCGTAAAATTATTCGGTTTTAAAAGCCACAGAGGGGTGGGTATAAATAGGACTGTGATATTCTAGTTCATTCACTCTTGCTCAAGCCAGGAAACTTGTTGGAACTTGAACCTGAAGACCAAGCCATATTTTTTTTTTGATAATTTAGGGTGTGCCAGGCCTGAAGAAGACCTTTTTAGGTCGAAACGTTGCTGCGGCACACTTCTTTCTTTAATTTCAGGTTAAAAACAAATTCATTTAATTTTCTATTTCATTTTATTTATTTTTTTAATTTAAAAAAATCATTTAATTTCATTTAAATCTTTTTTAAAAAAAGGGATAAACATGTCCATGCAGGACGGGAGGTGGACGGTGGTCCAACGCAGGAGGCGCTGAAGTCGTCCCCGTGCACCCCGTTATTTTCAGGGTCCACTGCCCCCCCAATAGACTTTTTTATACAGGAAGGGGGGATGATGCTGGGGGATGGACCGTGCCCATCCCTCCTCCCGCATGAGGGGAGGTTCGGTTCGGTTCAGTCTCCTTCCCCTAACCCCTAACCCCTAACCCTAACCCAAGGTCCGGATCGAGCAGAGCTAACGCAGCGTCCTCTGAGGCTTCATGTGATGTAACGGCAGCAGCCGAAGCCCTGACTGTGGCAGACACATCTGTCAGGGAGCAAACACAACCGCTGCCAGTTATCCTCTTAACACGTCCAAGTAATACGAGGATTATTATCCGAGCTGGCTCTTCTGACGCTCTAAGAAGGAAAACTGGCTCTGAGATCCTGAAAAATGGCTCTTTTGTGATGCTGGAGGAGCTGCGCCTGTCAGCTACAACATGTTTTCACTTAAGTTCCAGCTCGACTTCGGGGGGGAAGAATCGATTGTCTTAGCAGACTCGCTGGCCGGAGCACATGGCTGATCTTGGCTCCCCCCCCCCCCTCTCAAGAGGGGAATTTATTAATCGTTTCAAAATCTTTGGGAATCGCAATGAACGCATTAAAGTGACACAAAGGAGAAATTCCATGTTAAAAATGAGTTTCAATGTTCTAATGGAACATTTTATTGTTTCTGTGGAGGAACGTCTTATTGGCTGAAAGCACCTGAAGTTGGACTCCCACGTTGCTGCGTCGCTGCACAGCTTCACGCCACTCAGCAGCAGTGAACGCTGTGAGTCAGCTCGGTTTGATCCAGCAGACATCACGGTGAAGGTGGCGGCCAGCTTGAAACCGGTGCCGGGCTGGTGCCGTCGCCAGCTCAGAGCTGGTTTTACGTGGGAACCTTTGAAGAGCTGGTTTGCATTTCCATGAACACAGAACCACTGCGGACCCACATCACCACGGCCCATCAACCGCTGAACTCTGAGTTTCCAGTCTGCCTGGTCCTGCCTGCCGGCGTTACCAAACCAGCGCTGCTGGAAACAGGGCTCCTACCTGCCGTTTGATCCGTCGAACTGGAACATCTCACGACATCTCTGAATGAAGATGAAGGTGCTGTTATCACAGTTCAGCTGAACACAGCTGTCGTAAATCCGGTTTTCACCGACTGGTGATTTTAGGACATTAAAAGCTGTTCTGCTGCTGCTGGAAGGTGGTTCATGGAGCTGGTCTCTTCTCTAGATTGGTGCTGCTGGGCGCTGGCATCCATCCTTTGTTCATTCATTTCTTCCTTTATATCATTTCACCTTGTGTTTTTAGCACGACTGAGGAATGCTAACATATCCTTGTTAGCATCAGAGGTTTACCGGTCAGAGGGACATGGTGTACCATCTTGGGGATGTAACACAAGGATAGGCAATGTCCATTTGGAGACTCCAAAAGGACACTTGGATAACCACGGCCACATACCTGGGATAAAAGTCATAACTGCCTTTTACAACACAGCAAACATAGCAAACTATTCACATATTTACACACATTTACAATTATAACCAATTACAGGTTATTTGCAGCATTTTTTATATAAACATAATTTCATAAATGATGCAATGACGCACGTTTTGACTGGGCTGCATTACGCAGGTACTTCCTGCTTGTGGCTTTGTCTCCGCCCCCTGAAGCGACACATCGCTGTGTTCAGAATTTCATTGGCTATACAATGCTCCAGTCATCAGCACGATTGGTTCTAACTGGCTCAGTTTTTACATGACACAATGGGGGCATGGGCTTCCTTTCAACGCTGGCCCTCATTGGCTGTTGTCGGCTGTGGACAGGACAGGGAAGCTGCTATATGGCCGTATGAGATGTCAATCTAAAGGTCAGCTGACCCCCTCCATTTTTAAATGAAGGAATGCATTATCTAACATACGCAAACGCGAGCGAGAGCGAACAATAACTGGAACTTCTGGAACATCGACCGGCTGTTTGGGGGATATTTTCTGGTATAATAATGCATTTTGGATGAAATACTTTACTGGATTGGATCAACTGGACCTTTGTGAATGTAACCAGACCATTTTTGTAGGAATATTTTTGATCGGACAAGGTTTATAAGGCTTATAAGGTGAGTTTCGTAACTGTTTGTTTGTTTGTGATGTGACACAGGCAGCTGTTATGATTATACCCTGAAATGGTTCAATCATTGATTGAATCACAAGAATCTTAGCTTTCCAAAGATATGTCGCATGACTACCTCTACTACATGCTACCTCACGGGCGGGCCGTCCGAATGGTAACGGGTTAATCACAGCTGGTTCAGCCGTTGTTTGCCAAATTTACACAGGAAACATCCGTACATGCACGATCACAAAACAGCTGCATGCACTGGACTGCTGATCACAGGCGCCAGAAAGTTTCCATCACCGTTAAACCGTTTTTGTGGTAAATATTTTGTATTCTGGAAGTCTGTCGGTTGTCCTTCTCAATGCTAAAGTTCCTTTGGCTCGCTTTAATTCAGCCACATTTCATTCAAACGCCACTGAACCGAGGCTTCTCCTCCAGACCCAGACCCAAGAAGAACCCGTCGGATGTGACCCTGCGGTCTGCATGAGGCCACGCGTTCAGAGGATCCAGCACAGTTACTGGCAGAACTGGACGAATTATCAACCAGCGGATCCAGATAGCTTCGCTTTCAGAACTGTAGCACCATAGGAGTGGTCTTGTTAAACTATCTGCCACAGAAAGGACATTCATTGAGTTGGGCGCCAAAGTCCGGTTCATTTTTTAGATTGATAATCTGGTTTATCTGGAGGACTTGCAGAGCGACGCTGGTACAGGACTGTCGGTTAGTAATAAAGCACCAAAGTAGGACAGATTACCGTCGTTTCTCCTTCTCCTTCTCAGCAGAACCCTGAGATGTCCATCACCGCTTCCTCACCATCTTCTCAGAGCTGATCTCACTTGGCTTCAGTAGAGTTAATAGATTAACTGCGTGTTCAGATTAAAAAAGGAAAGTTTGTAAAAACATTCTGTTCTTCTCAGGAGGATCAGCAGCTCTGTTGGGCCGCGACTGAAATAAAGCGTTATTGGAAAACACTGTATTCAGTTACAGCCAGGTCTCGACCGAAACAGACACGGAAATTTGAGTTTCAGAGAAATGTATTTACTTCACTAAGAGTTGACTGAACCATAACGTATCGATCATGAAAGACACGACCGAAGATTTCAGCATTTCCTGGTCGCTGGCCACCGAATCCTGACGGCGCCACAGAGTGAATCAGAGCCACTGGACTGTCTGGTCTTTGTTCCTGCAGACGTTCCTCCCTCCATCCAGGAGACCTCAGCCAGCTCAGGCTGACTCCTCAGCCCAAGAACCGCCCAGTCAGCTGTCAGCCAGCGAGTCCTGCGTCACCTGCTTCTGGTCATGTGATTCCAGGTGTGAGTGGGATGTGGCCCTCTGGCCTTCTGGGAACCCGAACAGATCAGCAGCTGCAGCGCCATGAACAGCAGACGCTCCCCGAAACACCTGCAACTGACAAAAATAACACATTTAGAGACATGCATCTCAACTAAGACTAGTTTAACGGTCTGGTAATGGCAGAGGTTTGTCTAAATGAGCCAAGAAGGCCTAAAAAGGATTTTAGATTTATCTGTAAATTCATATATATACATACAGTATGACTCATCACTCTTGATACCTGATAATGTATGTATACTTAATTTTACACTTCTGCTGCTATTTTACATGTGTTGTCCCTATTTTATTCAAATGTATTCAAATGCACCTTTTAGTATCTGAGATATAGTCCTTTTAAATAATATAATAATAATAATAATAATAATAAAAATAATACTATAATAATAATAATAATAAATAATAATAATAATAATAATATATAATAATAATAATAATAATGATGATACTAATAAAAATAATACTATCATTATTATTATAATAATACTAATAATAATAATAATAATAATAATAAATAATAATAATACTTATTGTTATCATTATTAATAAATAATTTAATATAATTAAATAAATTATAATATTATTATTATGTGGTCTTGGCATGTCTTTAAAAATATGGATAATTATTTCATGTTGTTTGGTAAATAATTTCATATGTTATCATGCATGTAATGGATGAATTCTTTCCTTTTAACAAAACATGTTTTTGATGTTTTTATGCCAAGTTTCATTATTTAGAGTGTGTGTGTGCATGCTCGTGCATGCCCATGAACGTGATGTCCTTCTGAAATAGGTTTCTCAGTTTTTATAACGACTATTATCAGTTAGATCTTCAATAATTTACCAACATTTTTGAGAAGGAAAAATACTTTCTCTCACTGTAAAGCAGGAGCACAGTAGGCCATGAATGCAGCGTGTGTGCATGTGTGTGTGCATGTGTGTGAGGGCTTTACAGAAGTTCTCAGTGTGAATCAGTTTCCTGTGTCATTAGTCCAGATCCACTCTAATGATGGTCCCGCTGGAGCGCCACTTCACACACTTGGACACACACAGAGACACACACACACATGCACATGCACACACACATGAGCTGAAATCCAGGCTGCGTCGAGTGCGACAGATACGAGAGGCTGCGGTTGCATATGTGAGCATATGTATGTAAATTCCCCCATTTATGGCATTATCTGGAGGAGGTATTGTCTCTCCAACGTAATGTATGACTGCCAGGGAAACATGAAAGGGACAGAGAGGAGGAGAGAGGCTCATATGCATGCAGAGAACTGATACGCCATAACATATAATGACAGTTCCTGCATATGGAAGAAGAAACAGGGAGGCAAATGGGAAAGAGAATTAAAAAGTGAGAGAGCGGTGAGAAAAGGAGAGAAAATATGAGAGGAAAAGAGGGGTGGAAGTGAAGAGGCTCGGAGAGAAGATGAGCAAAAGTGGAAAAAGAGCTTAAAGGGACCTGATTGATTTTCGGATAAAAGATCGCCGATATTTTCCACCATTGTGACCAATTTTAGGCCCGTAAAGGCATGAAGAGCTGCTCTGCATCACAACACGAGTAGAGGGCAAAAACACTTTTTAATAAAGAGTTAATTCAGCAAATAAAAGAGGAAACTCACATATATGGATATCTACTAATATATATATAAAAAAAGGGGGGTTTGTGACAGAAACAAAACCAAAGAAAATCAACACATGTGAGTATAAATGAGCACGTATACGCGTGGTACTCCAGGAGCGTTTATTCTGGGCCTGTATAAAAAGAAAACCATCATCTGGCTTTGAAAAATAGCCAGGTGGAATAATATAACTGCCTCAGCTTTTTTCTCTTCTTTGCTTTTTTTTTTCTTTTTGTTGGAAGACCCTAAACAGAGAGACGAAGGACTCGTATTTAAAAATAGACGCCGAGTTTTCATTCGTACATGGCACTAATTTTAAATGAAATTAAACGCCAATTTTAACCCACTTCTGTCACGGACTCTCCTTTTTTTGTGATCTTTGGAGTTTTTCTCCTTCTTTCTCTGTTTCCTCCCAGGGTTTCAGCCGGTGACATAAACGTATCAACGGGGGGTTTTAAATCTGCATCGACTGTTGATTTGAGCAGAGACATCCAGCCTGGATGACTCAACTTTCCAACGTTCCAATGACAGTGAAGCAGTTAATTAATGCGTAAAAGCAGGGCCGTCGCAAGGGGGGGGCGAAGGGGGCGGTCGCCCAGGGCCCCGCGCTGTGACGTACCTATGACGGGCCTCACACTTGACCAATAGGTCAATAGGTTATCCTGAAAAAGGGCCTCGCATCTAAAGTCTGCCCCGGGCCCCGCCGCCCCCTTGCAACGGCCCTGCGTAAAAGTACCGTATTTTCCGGACTTTGTCCCACGCTTTAAACCATGAGGCTTATACAGAGATGCGGCTTTTCTATGAATTTTTCTTCAGCCCTCAGGGGGCGCTCTAGCAGGAAGTGCAAAAACCAAAAACAAACCGAGTAGTTAAAGGCTATTCTGTTTTTGTTCAGTAGCCTATGTTGGCTATGCTACTCTACATTCATTTTGTGAGCATCAATACCTGTTACTATTGGACAAACTGATTAATCCAGGTGTGTCTGACCAGTGTAGCTACTCAGACACACCTGGATTTATCAGTTTGTCCAGTCAGTTTGTTGGTTCCCCAGTGGATTTCAGGGTTCTGAGCAGACCCGCCACAGAGGTAAGGTTTTAATCACAGATGTGGACCGGACACAGCGTGGAGCCAGCAGGTCTGCGATCCGGCTCCAAAGCAGATCCGGCACTGAGTGCAAGTGGATCCTGATACGGGTCTGTTTCGCGGGTCCGTTCTGGATGTCTTTGCTGTGTGGGGGGGTTTCAGTACACAGGAGGAGGAAAAATAAAACAACTTGGTTTTAGTGTAACGGAGGAAAATGAATAAAACCATCAATGACTTTTCACTTTTACTGCCGTGTTACAGGTTCTGTTCAGAAACAATCAGTTCAGGTATGTGAATAAACACTTATGAATAAACATCTTTCAATGTAAATATTTTATTTCTCAGCCTGGATACCGGCGGCTTATAGTCCGGTGCGGCTTATATGTGACAAAATATATATTTCGTTTATAATTTAATAGGTGCGGCTTATATTCAGGTGCGCTTTATAGTCCGGAAAATACAGTATTTTTAAATGAATAAAACACTGAAATTATTCCTTTGTTTTCTAATCAGAAAACTATCATTTATGGTCAAACCTGCCACTGTGCACGTGACCGCACAAACGACGGGGCAGTTTCACGTCGCCGTCGTCAGGTGAAAGAGGCCTCGCTCTCGATGAAGTCAGAAGGACTTTGACTCAACAGGCGTAAGGAGCCGGTCAAACCGCTGCTCTGGTTCGTCGTTAATAAAGCTGCTGATGAGTCTGTTCCAGTCCTGCGTAACTGCAGGAGTCAGGGAGCTGCTGTGGAGTGGGAGTGTCGGGCTGGAAGGTAGCTATCATTAACTAATGTTATTAATTACACCTGCGCAGCTCCCGCTGTCACACCTCGCTGTGTCTGACGCTAAAGAGCCGCAGAGTTCGGAGTGGATTATTTAAAGGAAAGTACACGTCCGAGGCTCCCGAGTCCACCAGAAGACTTAGCTTCGTCGAACATCTGTGTGGGACAGACGTCATGAAGAGACTTAAATCTGTGGGAGATCCCGCTAAAACCACAGCTGCCAGGGTGAGAGTGTTCACGTACTTAAAGCAGGCATCACGAGAGGCGTGACGCCACAGGTCCGGCTGATGGTGCGGTGTTAAAACATACATGGACTAGTTAACAGCCGTTAAAACCTGTTAACAGCCGTTAAAACCAGTATATCTCCACAATGGTGAATTAAATGAGATATCACAGGTCAGAGGAGGAAACACAGATGAACCAAACTCCGATGAACCAAACTGTCTCTTCTGGGAAGACTGAGCTCCCTCAGTCCGGTGAGCGATGGAGCCGACCGTCCCAGAGCCCGGTTCAACATGAGGACCAGGTTGTTGGCGTCACTCCTGGCGGTGCCGGGCCCACCAGGTCAGCTGACTCACATCGGCGTGCAGACTGCTGGATAGGGGCAGCATGCCGCAGCTGCCACGTCGGGGGCTCCCGTCACGGTTCAGTCGACGCTGCAGCCCGGATCCAGTGGCGGTGGTTGCCACGGGTAGCAGTTCAGGATTAGCTTCCCCGAACCGGCCCCCAGCGACACCGTCCATGTCCGTGGTGGCACGTCTCCACCAGCCGCAAGAGGACCGATCCACATCCGCAGACAGCGTGTTGACACCCGACCACCAAATCACCACACACCGGGCACAAACTGGAGCGTCCAGCGTCGCAGGGACAAGTCCCCCTGAGCAGCAGCGAGTAGCCTCCATGCCAGGTGTCGTCCAGGCAATGACAAAGTGCCCGTTCCATGCAGAGAAAATCTGACTTTTTGTTTTGTTGTTGTTAGCGTGTTAGCCGCTAATTACGAGCCAAAAATAGCACAATACCAGCGGTTTGTTTACTACGGTTCAGAGACCAGAGGCTGTGAAGGTAACAGAAAGACCACAGTTGAGCCTTTGTCTTGTTTCGCTGCAGTGCCTCGATACTTTTTTTGTTTTTTTAAACATATTTTATAACACATTATTTAGGTTCGGGGGGCTCCGGCTCCAGTTCGCGGATTTTGATTTATCGTGAAAACTAAAGGATCACTGTATCTCCAGTTTTGGCATCCTGTCACAGAAGTGACCTTAAGATTTCATTGCTGGCTTTAAACACTTTTAATGGATCCGTGCCATCTTCCTGACCTCCAGAGGTGTCTCATGTTTGCAGCAGCTGCTGCGCCCCAACCAGTTTGAAATTAGGCTCCGCCCCTCGCTGAATCAACATGTCGGCAGGATGATCAGGTGTGAAGACAGCATCAGATCTGACAGGGAACTTTTTTTTCTTTCTTTTTCCGTAGTAACATGAAATCACGAGGCTGGTACTGACATCTTGGTTCCGTACACCAGAGAACATCTCCAGAGGTCCTGCTGAGTCGCCGCCGTGGCCGGACCCAGTTTGACAGCACAGAAACTGCATTAAAAAAAAAAAAAAAAAAGCATAATTGTCCCAATGTTTTGGTCCAGCAATGCTTTTTAAAACCCAACCCTAACCCAAACCGACCCTAACCCTAACCCTAACTAACCCTAACCGTTGACATACCGAACCAGCAGACGGAACCGTGAGTCTCCTTCTAATTGGACGGCCTCGCCGTTCTTTAAGGTGACGCTCGTGCGCCGCAAGCATGCATCTGCATGTTCTGACTCCCCCCCCGAACGGCGCACCTCGGAGGGGGCGCGCCCGCCTGACGTGTTTGCCAGTGTTTACCGCCGCGCCACAGCTCGGACTGTCATTCATACTTACAGTGTAAATATGGGAAGCAGCGTAGTGGAAGAGATCTGAAAATTACTCCGCTGCGTGCCTCGGTGACGAAATTAATAAACGGAGGCACGGGAGCGGAACGGGTTTTGACAATGCAAGTCTCTCTCTCGCTCCATCCCTTTCTTCTCAGCCATGCCGTCCTACTTCCCCGCTCCCTCTCACTCCACCGTGGCCTAATAAGGCCAATTACACGCCGGTTCTTTCATTCATTATAGGCGCGGGCCGCGGCCTCTCTTTGTGGACTCCTAATAAATGCTAACACGGAGAAATAGCCGGGGCCCGGGCTTACTTATGAACCCGTTAATAACCGGGCGCCGCCGCAGTGATGGAAACAGCTTCCTCAGCGGCCCGTCTGGCTGCCAGGAAAACATAAACACACAATAGATAGGAGTTTTTAAAAAAAAGAAAAAGAAAAGAGCGCTAGCCCTCTAGTTAGCCTCTGAGACAATGCTTTGGCGAATGACAAGCGCCGGCAATTAGCGCTTCCATGGCGGAGGGGTAACACTATATGTCTTTGTCTGTTTCAATCACGCGGAGACGCCACTCATGGTGAGAATTAGGGCCGAGGACGCCATCAATTTTCCTTAACCCGCTTTATGTAGCTCTGTGTAGGTGAGCGCGTGATAGATTGTTTTCCCGCCGGCCTATTAAAAGCGGCGCCGGGCGCATTAACGGAAGAGTTTGGGGCACGCCCGTTAGATCTGGAGGGGGGGCATTCTCAAAATTTATGCGGACCTGGGCATCTAATCAGCCGCCATGGCGTGAAAGACTTTGAGCGCCTCTTCCGTCCGCGGCGACGCCGGCGGATCCGCACCCCTCCTCTCCACCACAACAGCTCAATCCGCCCTCCCGGAGTCTGCACGCCGTCGTCGGGAATCAGACAGACAGCCTCTTTATGGCGGTCGTTACGACTCCGACTGAAATAACCGTGTTCCCCGGTGGGAGATGGAGTGGCGGCGGGAAATGTAACTGTATACATTTACTGCAGCGGGGGTGGGGGGGGGGGGGGGACGGAGATAAGAGATGTCCCGCTCTGGTCAGTCAGAATGAGAGCAGTCATTCAGACTGGCGTTCATTCAGGTTTCTCTCTGACAGCGACCTCATCTGTCCGTCTCCGTCTCCGTCTCCGTCTCCGTCCGTCCCCCGCTGGCAGGTCCGGACCGGCAGCCGTGGCAGAGTTCGCTGTCTGGCGAGATGAAAGATGGCACGGCCTTTCGTGTCTCTCTCTCTCTCTCTCAGCCGTGTA